>JAMFTG010000103.1:255000-287500 GCA_023974075.1 Chaenocephalus aceratus | reverse complement strand
GCAGGAGAGGACTCTTTAAAGTAGAGACACTACATACTGATATACACCTGAACATCAGCAGGAGAGGACTCTTTAAAGTAGAGACACCACATACTGATATACACCTGAACATCAGCAGGAGAGCACTCTTTAAAGTAGAGACACTACATTTCTCTGGAAACCCGCGAACAGGTATATAGCTTTGCAGACAGCTTACTGTTGCCATGGTAACTCGCCACTCTCCCTCTCTATCATCCCTGCTGCCAGGAAGAAGAGATGAGGAGAAAGGAGAACATATAGTCTGTGGAAATGCAGAACGAGAGAAGGGATGAGAGAATAATGAATGAAGGATAATGTGAGAACATTTTGTGACCGCGCTCTCCTCCCCCCACTTCCTCGTGCGTTTCTCGTTCCCGCAGTTTTCATGAATGACTGAACACACAGGCAGTGAAGATGTGAAAGGCTTAGAGGCTGACGGGGGTAAAACAATGTGTGTGTTTATTTCCTTGTCTATTTTTCTAACGTTTTGCGTCTTTTTTAGGGGCATGTATTCCATTGAATGTCTGTTTGGTGAGGGCACACACGTTTGGGCCATTAGTTTGGTGTTTTATAAATCCCAGGCATCTTAACCGTTTAAAAATAACTGTTTATTTCAGATCATAACTGTAAACATGAGCATGATTTGTTGTTTAGTCAATTTATTGAACATGTCAGAAACAAAAAAATATAACAATAATATATATATATATATATTCTCTTTTTTCTTCTTTTTCACTCAGATTAATAATTATAACAAAGTACCAAAAAAAATAATAATAACACAACAAAAAAATAAAATAATTTTCAGATAGTCTCTGTTCATGTTCAACAGGGGCAAGAAGAAGCTTAAAAAAACGTTTCTGGTCCTCCCCCCTCTAACATATATTTTCTTATAAAACATTAGGTCATCGTCATCAGCGACATGTTTGTCTTGTTAATCTTTTTTTTTTTTACCCCAGAGAGACAAAATACTACCACCAAGTGTTTATTTTATGCATAAACAACGTCATTACTTGTTAGTCTCTTTTATCCAAAGCGACTTACATACTCAATACTGTGTCTCAGGGACACAACGACATGCTCACTGCAGTGGGGTTTGAACCTGCGACCCCCTGATCCACACCAACACACTAGTCCACTGCGCCACACGCCATCATAGTTGTAAACGGAAACACAAGCGTCTTGTGACATTGAAAGGACAGGCAAGCAACCAAAGCTAGTGAGAACAACAGTGAGACAGACAGCTTGTGCTTTTTGCAAAATAAAATCACTTACATTTAGACTTTATCTGGTAAGAATATACGACTAATTCCCGCAAACATCCAGTTTCTCTTGACAATCATGCTCCAATTATTCCTAATTCACCATCGGTGCGTAGTGAGGCTTGCAGACTGGCAGGTTAAGAGCTTGCACAAGTCAAAGGGAAGGGAGAGGCATTTAGTGAAGGCACTTCTGAATGCAGAGGGAAGCACATCGTGGGTTTGAGCAGATCCACAGAAAGCCATTCATGCGCTCCAGCTTCAGGCGAGCTAATCCTCTCAGCTCACCTGAAGCGCCTCCGTGCAACCAGGGAACCTGACACGGGGAGGAACTGCTGCCAATACTATTGTCTCCAAGAATCCATGGCTGGGTTAGCTGTTTGAATGCATCGCTAATTTGCTCCAACAAAGAAGGAAAACACTTTTTATTTAAGGTAACAAAAGTAGTCCACACAGTTTCAAAATGACCCTGGATTTTTTAAAGAGTTTCCTCTGTCCAGCTGATTTCATAATTATCCAGCCAGGAAAAGAGATGTCTGCGTCCTAAATTCATTTGCAGGTCAAAAGACTTCCAGATGTCTGGGCTGACCAAAAGGAAGTCAACATGGCTTCACAGTAGAAGTGATTCTCTGAAGGTGGCACACGCACGAGTCCTTGTTTTTCAGTGATTTCTCAAATTCATTTTCCCACTGTCGCCATAGAGGTCGTTTATCACCGGGTAGTGACCACGAGGCAGGATATAGAAGAGCAGACAATATCCCACATTTCGATTTGTTTGTCTCTTGAAACAGAGTCGACTTTCTTTCCTTCCCCGTTGTAACTGTTACATGGCTTTCATCTGGATTTGCAGAACTGTAGATCTTCATGGTTTGGAGCACTTTTAGGACTTTCTTTTTTTTATACTTATGTTTTTATTGAGTTTTCACAACAATAATAACAGAACAACAAAACATAATACACACAAATCAGTGGTAAAATAAAACACAATACATACTAGTTGTCTGAAGACCTTCAATATTCACACATACCGTACAAGATTGAATTAGTCATTCACTTACTCATTGGTGTCAACCATGTAAATATTCCACTTTTCCCATTTCCTATTGAATGCGTTCTCTTGGATTCTCAAAACATACGTCAACTTTTCCATGACAGAAATATCTTCAACAATTTCCAGCCACTGCTCCTGAGTTGGAGCGTTTCACATTAAGCCCAATTTCTGGTTATAGCTTTCTTACCTCGCTGCAAGTAAAACCTTAATCAAATATAGATCGCCTCCCATCACAACATCCTTAATGTTCCAAGATACATCACCGGGCAGGTTAGTTGGGGATTCCATAACCCAAAATAATTTTGACAACTGCATTAGCCTTCTCCCAATATGGACCTTATCTCATTTCATTTCATTTCAACCTTTTATTTATCCAGATAAATCCCATTGAGATCATTGATCTCTTTTCCAAGGGAGACCTGTTCAAGTAGTTCCACATGAAACATAAAAGCATAAACAGAACAACAAAAGGACATCATCCAGCATCATTTACATAATCATCCCACATAAGCAGGTACCAATAGCTTCTGATTGAGTAGCATCCAACCGAGCTTTAAAAACATTTAGTGGCACCAGATTGTTCAGTTTCCATTTAATTTGCAGACTATTCCAAGACAGAGGAGCTGCGCATCTAAAGCTGTCTTCCCTAAGACAGTCCTAGCAGTTGGCACATTAATAAAACCACAGCATTCGATCTCAGGCAGTAGCCGCTTACAAGTCTCCCGAGAGATCAGGGAGCAGATATAAGATAATAATAATAATAATTCATTTATTTTATATAGGCGCCTTTCAGGCTCTCAAGGTCGCCGTACAAACACATCAAAACAAGATACACAATACCTAACACCAGCATAAGAAACATAAACAAGGACATGCAGTATATAACATATCAAATAAATAAAAACGGAGGATGTGTGATGGATAACGATCAGGGTGGATATGCGAGTGTGAAGATGGAAGTTTCACTAACATGGCTTTGTATATAAAAATGTACCAGTGACTGAGCCTCCGTACAGTTAGCGAAGGCAAACCAGCCCTATCTTTCTACAGTTCCAGAAAATGTGCGAGTGGTCAGTCAGTTCAATCAAAGAACATTTGACAAAGCAATCTCCGTTCAAGGTCCTCATTTTCTCCGCGTGTCGAGCTTTTGACCTTCAGCATTCATCGTCCGTGAACCGCTGTTTTTACATTTAAAAATGCGAGCGGCTAAAAGATGGCCGTCATTTAGGAGAAAGACGGTGTTTATTGTCTGATCGTCGAGGCTAGGATGCTCAGAAGTTCTTACTCTGGGTTTGAGTTGTATGTGAGGACACATTAAAGAGGAATGACTTGACTTAAAGACGTGGTAAAGTTTCTGTCGCATGAGAAACCAATGTATCAGTATTGACCATTGAACCTGTAAAATCAGAGTCGCTGTTTTTCGACACGTTGGAAGGATTGGCTTCATCTAGGGCAGTGCTTCTCAAAGTGTGGGTCCGCGGACCACTGGTGGTCTGTGAGCGCCCCCTAGTGGTCCGCGAGTATATTGGTAACATTTCACATTTGAAATAAATAAATACATTTAAGTTTTCCGCACTCTCGCGGGAATATCTCCGCAATGGAACGAGCTTAAGTTTCACCTTTGATTGCATGATATAGCCCAGCGCAACACCTTCGTCACACATGTTGCCACTTGTTGTACCATTTCCAGGCGATTTATAATCTGTTCTAGAAAAACTATGTGTTTTGGGATATTTGTGGAGTTAGGTGGTCCGCGAGTGTTTTTTTATTGGTTAAGTGTCCTTGGTGTGAAAAAAGTTTATTTATTTTAAAATGTGAAATGTTACCAATATACTCACGGACCACTAGGGCGCGCTCACGGACCACCAGTGGTCCGCGGACCACACTTTGAGAAGCACTGCTCTACGATAACAGCAGGATTGCACTGAAGCCAGTTCCAAAGTAAAGAGACATTATGATAAATGTATCGCCCTCTCTTGCCTCTGTGGTGAAGGCTGCTGATATCTGAAATAGCCTCTATTATTTATGGTTGCCGGAGCAACACAAAGACACCCAAGGCCGGCGCTCTGAAAGAAAGAGAACGTGACTGCAATGCGTGTTTGAAATAATGTTGCGTGTTTTCTGCACATGACTGCGAGCTAACAAAATGTCGCTTGCGTGAGATGAAAAAAAGCAGACGATCCAACAGGAAGTGAGTGAATGCATGACAGCCAGACAGGAAGTGGTGTTTAGCCCCAGAGTCACTGCTTAGTGTCTGGCTGTGGATGGTTCAGAACAACACTCTTATTTATTCATGCTCACTGGGGAATGGCAGTCTGAGAGCCAAGCAGACGGATAGCAGGACACAGAGACAGAGGATGAATGACTGAGGAGACGAGAGATAAAGGAGACATGTCGCCAATAGGTGGCTAACAGGTGGAGCGATCCCTGGATTTTAAAGAGACTTCCTCTGTCTCGTATAACACAACATGACCGTGATCCATCAGCCAGGGTTCACGAGTTTCAATTAACCCAGCTGATTTAATAATTATCCAGCCAGGAAATGAGATTTCTGCTCTTCCTAAATTCATTCGGCTGATCGTTTATTCGGTAATTTGCGGGTCAAAAGACTTCCAGATGTCTGGGTTGATCAGGCTTTTCCAGACGTCTCAGCTGCACCGTGTTTTATTGTTAATCTAGTGGAAAAATGTAGAAGTATAGTCATTACATTCTGTCAAAGCTAACTTGTTTCATCTCTGGAACTTTTTTGAAAACATTCGACTGATATTACATCTCTTTTACAATCTAATGTTATAATTATAGTGCGAATATATTAGAATAGGCCTTTGCAATAGGACATGTACAGACAATCGAGTACTTTGCATCATCAACCTGTAGCGGCTGTTGTGTAGTGGAAGCTTAGAATAATGAACAAAGCGGGTCGAGTCCAAACTGAAGATGTTACTATATATGAATGCAGCAGTTTACATAAAGAACGGTAGTTGTAGTTGCACTCGACATCTCAACATCTCGTATTCATTTCAATATCAACAAACCGGGAAAACACAGAGCAGGGGACTTCCTTGCACTTCAAAATAAAAGCACTTCCTGTCAAACATTTCAAAGTTAAACGGATTTATTACCCTTATATTTAGAGGCTTCAACGTTTCTCCTGTAACTTGTGTCGGTAAGCAAATACACAAAACTGATTTTACTGCTTTAAATCAAACAAGTTACAACAACAAGGAAAGAAAACATATTTACAAAGTACTCTGAATTAGTGTTTGTTGAAATAACCCAAACACAAAAACAGCTTCACGACTCAATCATGATTTTAGGGATGCTCCGATCGGGAATTTCGGGGCCGATCGCCGGAATCAGTATCGACCGATACCGATCGCCGATCCGATCATAGGGTGGGCGGGGCCTATGGGGATCCTCCAGGCTCATGCACTGGCGCTTCCACAAACAACAACCAACATAATTATTACATTAAAATGAAGTACATTATTCAAGTTTACATTCACTTTGGAGAATACCACGGGAGACATGAGTATCGTCTCACGCAGCTCACTGATCCAGTAACGAGTGATCGGACAGTGAAGAGTAAACACATGTATAACTAGAGTAGCTTGTTCCAGAGGTAGATCAAATAGCTAAGTGTGTGAGGTATAACTCTTACGGCCCGTCCACACTACAGCTTCGACAGCTTCAAAAACGGTTTCCAACGCGTCTGCCCATTCACTTTCAATGGGGTGACGTCACGTTGCCTCGCTTTTCGCCGAACTGAATTGTGGGTAGCATAGCGGTCCGTCTCCGGCGTAGCCAGCGCCAGCCAATCAAATCCCGTTTCGGAAAATCTGACAACTCAAGCCGTAGCCAATCAAACCGCGTCTAAACTGGGAGAGATATCCCGCCGTTCATTTCTATATTTCAAAAAAAGATGGAGGAGAAACTAATTATCGCCGTAGGAAATCGCCCGGTTTTGTATGACCAGACCCTCTTCACCTACCGGGATACAAACCGGAGGAACCAGGCATGGAGGGAGGTGGCAGAGACAGTGGGGGAAACTGGTAGGTTTTCGCCTGTTTGGGGAGTTTATTTATATATTGCTCGCATAAAATCCCCGGGGGTTTTTGCTTTGTATGTCGGGGGCGGGAGATTCATGTGATTGGTTGTTGGTCGCGTTGCTTGAATAAAATCCCCAAGCTTCAGACACGCCCAGCTCCAAGCTTTTTTTGAAGCTGTAGTGTGACGCTCCGTTAGTGTGTGTGTTGCTCCGCTCTCCGGTCCGTCACCGCGGGCGGAGCTGCAGGGTGTCTGCTTCACACACGTTGCACACCGCTATTTTACTGTCTTTTTCGGACACCTTCAAATACTGCCAGACCGGAGAAGCCGTTTTGGCGAGCTTGTTTTTTCCGCGCACAGAGAAAAGTGTCTTGTATTTTACGTCGTGTGATCGGCCGAGAGTGAATATCATCCCTAATGATTTTTCATTATGTTGCAAAAAGCAAAACATCCACTCTTTGAGGAGGACGTGATGCCCCGAAAAACAAACCCCACGTGTTTCTCAAATGTTGCGTCTCTTTGCCGGGTTTTTATAGATGTGGATATCTCTTCAGATCTCTCCCGCTTAATTCGTTGTTTTTTTCTGCAAAGGTTTTGTGTTGGGGATATCATCAAATCAAATCAAGTTTTATTTATATAGGACATTTATAAACGATTTTTGGTCGAGCCAAAGTGATGTACATCCCTCTATCCTTAGACCCTCTGTCCTTAGACCCTCTGTCCTTAGACCCTCTATCCTTAGACCCTCTGTCCTTAGATCCTCTGTCCTTAGACCCTCTGTCCTTAGACCCTCTATCCTTAGACCCTCTGCCTTTAGACCCTCTGTCCTTAGACCCTCTGTCCTTAGACCCTCTGTCCTTAGACTCTCTATCCTTAGACCCTCTGTCCTTAGACCCTCTGTCCTTAGACCCTCTGTCCTTAGACCCTCTGTCATTAGACCCTCTGTCCTTAGACCCTCTGTCCTTAGACCCTCTGTCCTTAGACCCTCTGTCCTTAGACCCTCTGTCCTCAGACCCTCTATCCTTAGACCCTCTGTTCTTAGACCCTCTATCCTTAGACCCTCTGTCCTTAGACCCGCTGTCCTTAGACCCTCTATCCTTAGACCCTCTATCCTTAGACCCTCTGTCCTTAGACCCTCTGTCCTTAGACCCTCTGTCCTTAGACCCTCTATCCTTAGACCCTCTATCCTTAGACCCTCTGTCCTTAGACCCTTTATCCTTAGACCCCTCTATCCTTAGACCCTCTGTCTTTAGACCCTCTGTCCTCAGACCCTCTGTCCTTAGACCCTCACATCGTACAAGGAAACACTTCCAGAGAAAACCCACAGTTTAAAGGGAACATGGGAGAAACCTCAGGGAGAGCAGCAGAGGAGGGATCCTCTCCCAGACGGACAGACGTGCAATAGATGCCGTGTGTAAATCGAAGAGATAATACATTTGACAGCATATAGACCGAATGTTAGGAAATGCATGTGTCTGTAATGAGAACATGAATCCACGAGGATGTCAGCTACAGTCCTGTGGAAGCCATCAGGGAAGCAGCATGACGAGACCCAAGGCAGGACCGCAGAGACAGGTTCAGCCACGACCCGAAGTCCACGACTTAATCCAGTGCTCAGGATAGAGGATCCAGGATGCGGGACTACAGCAAGAGGATCAGCCTCGACTCCGGATCCCGGCGTAGATATAGATACAAGAAGAAAGGTTTGGCTGGGTTAATCGGAACAGGAGAATACACAGACACAGACAGAGAGGGAAAGATAAAAAAGGATAAAAGTTATTCTTGATAACCCTCTAGAAAGATCTCATGAACTTCCCCACTCGATCTACCAAGAAGACCCGAGCAGTTCTATTAGATGTAGATAAGAAACAGAGATAGGGAGAAACAACAGCCTCACATCTCCATGAATGTAGAGTTTCTCCCCCATTAGCTTTCTGTTCGGTGTCGCAGACAAAACCAAACATTTGTTACTCTGTGTTGTTCAATGCTTGGATGTATAATTCATACGCAGAGCGTTAACAGGGAGAAACAAAATGGAGGGTGGGGCGGCGACATGACTGCAGACAACTTGAGAGGAAGCAAGAAGACAGACATTACAGGTGGAGGGAGAGATGGTGCATGTAGAGACACTACATACTGATACACACCTGCACATCAACAGGAGAGGACTCTTTAAAGTAGAGACACTACATACTGATATACACCTGAACATCAGCAGGAGAGGACTCTTTAAAGAAGAGACACTACATACTGATATACACCTGAACATCAGCAGGAGAGGACTCTTTAAAGAAGAGACACTACATACTGATAAACACCTGAACATCAGCAGGAGAGGGACTCTTTAAAGGAGAGACACTACATACTGATATACACCTGAACATCAGCGGGAGAGGACTCTTTAAAGTAGAGACACTACGTACTGATATACACCTGAACATCAGCAGGAGAGGACTCTTTAAAGTAGAGACACGACGTACTGATATACACCTGAACATCAGCAGGAGAGGACTCTTTAAAGTAGAGACACTACATACTGATATACACCTGAACATCAGCAGGAGAGGACTCTTTAAAGTAGAGACACTACATACTGATATACACCTGAACATCAGCAGGAGAGGACTCTTTAAAGTAGAGACACTACACACTGATATACACCTGAACATCAGCAGGAGAGGACTCTTTAAAGTAGAGACACTACATACTGATATACACCTGAACATCAGCAGGAGAGGACTCTTTAAAGTAGAGACACTACACACTGATATACACCTGAACATCAGCAGGAGAGGACTCTTTAAAGTAGAGACACTACATACTGATATACACCTGAACATCAGCAGGAGAGGACTCTTTAAAGTAGAGACACTACATACTGATATACACCTGAACATCAGCAGGAGAGGACTGTTTAAAGTAAAGACACTACATACTGATATACACCTGAACATCAGCAGGAGAGGACTCCTTAAAGTAGAGACACTACATACTGATATACACCTGAACATCAGCAGGAGAGGACTCTTTAAAGTAGAGACACTACACACTGATATACACCTGAACATCAGCAGGAGAGGACTCCTTAAAGTAGAGACACTACATACTGATATACACCTGAACATCAGCAGGAGAGGACTCTTTAAAGTAGAGACACTACACACTGATATACACCTGAACATCAGCAGGAGAGGACTCCTTAAAGTAGAGACACTACATACTGATATACACCTGAACATCAGCAGGAGAGGACTCTTTAAAGTAGAGACACTACATACTGATATACACCTGAACATCAGCAGGAGAGGACTCTTTAAAGTAGAGACACTACATACTGATATACACCTGAACATCAGCAGGAGAGGACTCTTTAAAGTAGAGACACTACATACTGATATACACCTGAACATCAGCAGGAGAGGACTCTTTAAAGTAGAGACACTACACACTGATATACACCTGAACATCAGCAGGAGAGGACTCTTTAAAGTAGAGACACTACATACTGATATACACCTGAACATCAGCAGGAGAGGACTCTTTAAAGTAGAGACACTACATACTGATATACACCTGAACATCAGCAGGAGAGGACTGTTTAAAGTAAAGACACTACATACTGATATACACCTGAACATCAGCAGGAGAGGACTCTTTAAAGTAGAGACACTACACACTGATATACACCTGAACATCAGCAGGAGAGGACTCTTTAAAGTAGAGACACTACATACTGATATACACCTGAACATCAGCAGGAGAGGACTCTTTAAAGTAGAGACACTACATACTGATATACACCTGAACATCAGCAGGAGAGGACTGTTTAAAGTAAAGACACTACATACTGATATACACTGAACATCAGCAGGAGAGGACTCTTTAAAGTAGAGACACTACACACTGATATACACCTGAACAGCAGCAGGAGAGGACTCTTTAAAGTAGAGACACTACATACTGATATACACCTGAACATCAGCAGGAGAGGACTCTTTAAAGTAGAGACACTACATACTGATATACACCTGAAGATCAGCTGGAGAGGACTCTTTAAAGTAGAGACACTACATACTGATATACACCTGAACATCAGCAGGAGAGGACTCTTTAAAGTAGAGACACTACATACTGATATACACCTGAACATCAGCAGGAGAGGACTCTTTAAAGTAGAGACACTACATACTGATCTCATTGGTTGTTGGTGTATTCTGTCTCGTCTCATTGAGGAAAACTTACGTCACCGAGTCGTTTCAGGAGACATATTTTAGACGGCATCCGATTTGACTCACAATAAAACAAAGCTGATGGCTTTAATGGACCCTGAGCGAATGATGCAGCTGGTTGAGCGAGTGCGCTGCATGTCATCGAGGTTATCAAGTGGGTCCCTGCTGCCTGCGATGACTCATTGGATTATGGACTGCTGTGTCAAGTCCTCAGAAGGACGCGAAGTACAATAGAACAGCCGGTTTATCCGCACCATTTACTCCGGATCACTCGTGGCACATAACCACGTAGGTTAAGGAAGCAGAAATAAGAAAGTAGCTGTTGTCACTTCAATGTTCTCGTTGTCGTCTTCAGTGACATGTACTCGTTCGGCTGAGATGACCTCGTTCGGTTGACAAAACCCTCCTGATTTAAACTCGAGTCAGCTTTAAGCATTGTAGCTAGTCAGGTAAAAGGAAATCCAGACATCATGACGAATAATGTCAGTAAATGCCCCCCCCCCCTGCAACAAAACATCATTTTGGATATCTTTTGTTTGTATATTAACATGTAATCTTCATTTCACAATTAGGAAAATGCTGAAGGGGATTTTATTGTTGTTCAAAAGGAAAAGCAGCACGTAATGTCCGCAAGACGAAGATGTTGCACGAGACACACATGGTCAAAATATACATAATGATACGTGTAGGAGGCAATTATCTCTATTATTGTTATTATTTTAGATCGCTAACATTTGTATTTAATTATCACTTCCGTCCGTGTTTGTCACATGCGTCTCGTTTATTGGTATTTAGTCCTCCTGTTGTTTGCTACGTGACACGGAGCTGGTTCAGACATTTCCTCTTGACCGGTTGGTCCTCTTTAAGTTCTTTAGTTTGAGGGGCAGGCTCTGGAACGACCCCCCCCCCTCGTGTTAAATTGTCGCCCACTCTTGAAGCTTTTAAGTCCCGCCTAAAAACCCACCTCTTTCCCCTCGCCTACCAGTCAGTTTGAGCTGTGTCATACCTGTTTGTATGCTTTCACTGTCTGTCCATAGCCTTTGTGTGCCTTGTATTTATTCTTATGTGAGCTTTTTTTTATCTATTCGTGTAATATTATATTTTATTATAATGTTATGTTCATTGTGAAGCACTTTGGCAAACCCTCTGTTTTTAAACTGTGCTATATAAATAAAGTGGATTGGATTGGATTGGATTTGTTGTTTATTTGAGTCATTCAACATCGATAATCTATAACTTCAGTGCGGACTCTTTCAATGTAAACGTGTCAAAGTGATGAGCCCACTTTAGCTTCTAGCGACTGTTCATTGGGAGTTTTGTCGCTACAGATACATCTAATATTAAATCTGCCATTTGCACATCATGGCTTAAAATGCATGACATACGACTTGTTTTTCAAATGCAGTTACTATACGTTGTGTCCTTCTTGGTCCATATCATACACAAATAAATCTCGGTGTATTGAGTTCAATAAAAAAAGGAAATCATATTAGTGCACCCGACTGACTTCAAATCAAGTGATGCCCACAGAATCAAATCCCTTTCCGCACATCTCGGTCTCTCCGGAGTCATAATCGAATACTTTATTGCCAAGTCAACAACATGATGGGATTAAGCGTCTTATTGAATGTACTGCGTGTCAGGTAAAATGACTCTCCCCTCGCTCTGTTTCTCCTCCAGGTGAAGGGAGAGGAGGGAAGTTCCACGGTGTCGACCTCCTCCAGCACTCGCCCTCCCCCTCTCCAGGAGACCCTTACCCCCTCCAGCCCCGCTCCCTGGAGCCCGTCACGGACACTTTCCAGCAGAACCTCCCATTGAGGAAGACCCTCTCTGACCTCGACACCACCTCACCTGCAGGTATGTGTGTGACTGTTTGGAAAATACAGAATATACTCTTCCAATATCAGAGTACACATGACAACAAAGGCCCTACGTAGCTGTGTACATGATTACGTAGAAGAGCATCAGGACCAGTGCCGGCGCTAGGGGGTGGCTACTTGGGCTCAAACTCCGGATGTTTTCTGAAAAGCCCCGAATGTTTGACTTAAAACATTTTTATTTATTTTTAAAAACGTCTCGTGAGTATTGTGCAGTACCGGAGTCCAACAGAGAGGCAGCAGCTGCGGGACAGTAGCCTGCGTACTGCGTAGCCTTCCCTGCCCTGAAGAAGAAGTGATCCTTCCTGACGAGTTGAAGCTAAAGTTATGGATATTAGAAAGTCATTTTCATCAAATCAAGCTGCTGCAGCAGTATCAGCAGCTGACAACAATGACATCACCAGCAGTGATGAAGTGGATGATGTTTCAGGTTGTTGTCCGCTTTAAGGTGGTGGTAAATGTGTGCTGTCGCAGCAACAACAACAACAACATCCCCATTTCATTCCCCATCTGGGCTAAGCCCCGGATCTCCGACAATCCTAAATCCGCCCCTGATCAGGACTGTTTGAGGCAGATGATAGCTATGTGATTAACATGATGATTCAGCCTCTATGGAGATAGACAAATGACAAGCATGCTCATCATGAACGAAACATTGTATTTTGAGAAAACAGTCAGAATTTTGAGAAATGCTTTTGAGATTTTGAAAAAAGCCAACATTTTTTTTTTTTCCAGAATTTTGAGATTTTCAGAAAAAGTCAGAATTTTGTAGGATTTATGATTTCATAGAAGAACCGGTAGTCCTCCATCTTGTGACGGTGTAACTCCCTCTCTTGGATATCAGCATGTGAAACCGGTGACGAGTGACGGCCCGTCCACACAGCAGCGTGCGTTGAAGCTTGCCGGTGGGCGTGTCTGAAGCTCGACCAACAACCAATCACATGAATCTCCCGCCCCTGACACACAAGCAGCGGTTTGATTGGCTAGAGCTTGCACTGGCATATTATTCGATTGGCTGACGCTTCAAAAGTTGAACATTGCTCAACTTTTGCAGCGAGCCACGCCAGCAAAGCTCCCACAATGCAGTTCGGCGAAAAGTGACGTCACCCCATTCAAAGTGAACGGTGAAGCTTTCAACGCACGCCGCCGTGTGGATGGGCCGTGATATTTGTCTAACAGTGACTATGAAGAAAAGATCCTTGTCCGATGTTTTACCTTTCCTTTACTCCATTATTCCTGATCTCGTTACTATTACATTTAGCAGACGCTTTTATCCAAATCAACGTGCAATAAGTGCAATAAACCTTAACGACTCAAACTAAGGACAACGAGAAAAGTGCTCAGGTCAAACAGGCAAACTCTTACTTGGCTACTTTATGTACTTGTTGGCAAGGTTACAAGCGAAACGAAAGGAAGATGTCACAATAAAAAAAAACTACTAACCCAGATTTCTACTGAAACTTTGGAAACCCCAGATTTAACTGGCCGAGGTTTTCTCCGGTTTAGGAAGCCTTATATCATTTGATCCCTTGGGAGGATGGAGAGATGGGCCGATTACATATTTTTGTATATATATGCTCTTAGCATGTTTTTATTGACACATGTGAAAAGTCTGAAGATGTTATTTCAGATAAAATAGTATTTGTACCTCCATTTTTCTCTGTTTCGGTTTCCACATAGTTCACCAAAGAACACCACGGATAATAATATTGTATTATTAATTTCTTTCCCCCTGCATGTACTCGACTCTGTTTTGCCGAGTAAAGGATTGTGTTGCCAGCAGCCAGGATCGTTCAGGCCTGATTGACTCATTCAATGCAACATTATACTTAATCGCAGGGTATATCCTGACTTCAGTCAATGGCAAACATCTCAGTGTGTATAACTAATGCAGGAAGGCGCATAGGATAATTGATATTTATAATCTGCTATACATAGCAGCACATCTCAAAATAGGTGGGTGGCAACCTTCACATCTTGTAATATGCTAATTTATCCTGAAGGTTTATTGTCACTTTCTTTTAAAGATGTTGACTCTAGCAGTGTGCACGTATAATATTTCAGATTGAAAACAAGAGTGTGTTGAATATCTAAAGGGCTGGAATACATTGCTGTTGAAGTAAGCAAGGAAGTGGACTATAGGTAGAAGCTGTCAAGTATATCTTCATGTCCCCAGACATTCAGTTGTATTAAAGGTCCCCTATTATACTGTCTTTCATCAATATATTACAGCTCTCAGATATATACAAAACATGTCTCTGAAGTGTTTGGCTCCATCAGAAACACATCAGTGCAGCATTACCCATAATCCCCTCTGTTTCAGCCCTGTTTCCAAAGTGCTGATTCTCTGTCTGTTACTTTAGATGAAAACAAGGAGCCCCTCCCCACGCCCCTCTGAGAGACATTTGGTTAACAAGAACACAATGGTGCTCTAGGAGGGGATTCAGGTGATAAGGGGGGGGGGGGGTTACCTTGGCTGCTGATTGGCTAATGGCTACACAAGACAACACATCGTTATGACATCATAAAGTGGCCAAAATCTGATCAGCTCATTTTCAGACAGGTTTTTATAGAAATGGATCAAAAAGAGAAAGAATCTTTGTTCCTGAAACTTTCAGAGTCTCTTTCCACAGAGGGGACACATGTTGATGTAGAAGAGACATGGAGAAGAGGGGACACATGTTGATGTAGAAGAGACATGAAGAAGAGGGGACACATGTTGATGTAGAAGAGACATGAAAAAGAGGGGACACATGTTGATGTAGAAGAGACATGAAAAAGAGGGGACACATGTTGATGTAGAAGAGACATGAAGAAGAGGGGACACATGTTGATGTAGAAGAGACATGAAGAAGAGGGGACACATGTTGATGTAGAAGAGACATGAAAAAGAGGGGACACATGTTGATGTAGAAGAGACATGAAAAAGAGGGGACACATGTTGATGTAGAAGAGACATGAAGAAGAGGGGACACATGTTGAGGTAGAAGAGACATGAAGAAGAGGGGACACATGTTGATGTAGAAGAGACAGAAGAAGAGGGGACACATGTTGATGTAGAAGAGACATGAAGAAGAGGGGACACATGTTGATGTAGAAGAGACGTGAAGAAGAGGGGACACATGTTGATGTAGAAGAGACATGAAGAAGAGGGGACACATGTTGATGTAGAAGAGACATGAAGAAGAGGGGACACATGTTGATGTAGAAGAGACATGGAGAAGAGGGGACACATGTTGATGTAGAAGAGACGTGAAGAAGGGGGACACATGTTGATGTGTAGAAGAGACGTGGAGAAGAGGGGACACATGTTGATGTAGAAGAGACGTGGAGAAGAGGGGACACATGTTGATGTAGAAGAGACGTGGAGAAGAGGGGACACATGTTGATGTAGAAGAGACGTGGAGAAGAGGGGACACATGTTGATGTAGAAGACGTGAGAGAGAAGAGGGGACACATGTTGATGTAGAAGAGACGTGGAGAAGAGGGACACATGTTGATGTAGAAGAGACATGGAGAAGAGGGGACACATGTTGATGTAGAAGAGACATGAAGAAGAGAGGACACATGTTGATGTAGAAGAGACGTGGAGAAGAGGGGACACATGTTGATGTAGAAGAGACGTGGAGAAGAGGGGACACATGTTGATGTAGAAGAGACGTGGAGAAGAGGGGACACATGTTGATGTAGAAGAGACGTGGAGAAGAGGGGACACATGTTGATGTAGAAGAGACATGGAGAAGAGGGGACACATGTTGATGTAGAAGAGACATGAAGAAGAGAGGACACATGTTGATGTAGAAGAGACATGAAGAAGAGGGGACACATGTTGATGTAGAAGAAGTGGATTTTGCATAATAGGTGACTTCATTCTATGTCCTCCACAGATAGCACTTTGGAGCAACGCGCCGCGGACCAGCTTCACCCAGGAACTATGGACCACTCTGGGCTCCTGTGCTCAAACACGCCGTCCGCTTCCTGGAACGGACCTAAGGGCTCCACCTTTTCTCCCGGAGCGTGGAACGAGCCTTACAATTACAACCGTGAACAAAGGCCCAGCCGTCCCGCCGAAACAGCACAGCGTCATCGGATCGTCGGGGGGGAGGTCGCAGGACGGCGTGATGTTCGTGAATTCGGGACAATCGGGCGGGGGCTCCCATTCCAGTTCATTCTCGTCCGTGACGATGCCTTCTGGGAGAGGAGGAGGGAATAACATGCCGGGGGTTTCAGTGGCGGCGGCGACGATGGGGAAGCGAAGCGAGACTGAAGGTGCGGCGGCGGATGGAGGAAGAGGAGGAGGAGTTTGGGAGGGAGCAAGAGGACGAGAGAGGTCGGCACGTTCAATAGCAGCGGCAAACGCATTCAAGTTTCGCGAGCGTTCCCTTTCTACGCCCACAGATTCGGATTCTTTCTGCTTTTCAGAAGTCGGTTTGGGACAGCCGGACGGGAGCGTCTTGCCGACGGGGAATGGGAATGCTATGGGAATAACAGACCACCAACAACAGCATCACCACTTCCTGGGTTTGGGGGAGAACTACGCGCTCAGATACCCCAGGGGGAGCTCCGAGGACAGCACCAGTACCACAGACACAATCTCCGTCACGGCTTCAGACTACAGCGCCGACGGTCGCTTGCGCCTACGCTCCCGCTCCATCTCACTTAAGAAATCCAAGCGCAAGCCACCGCCCCCTGTGAGGAGCGTCTCTCTAATGAAGAACCTCGGACAAGCGGAGGGGAGAATCCACCACGAAGGCGGACTTTACCGGGATGGCCGGCCAAAGAGCCTGCACATCCCCAGGGATCTTTTCCCAGACTTTCAGCCGGATTTCCTTCTGCCCAGTTCGTCCTGCTCTTCTAAACCAATGGTTGTTGAGCGGGATATTGGCCACGGAGGCGCTGATGGACCTCCAAGTCTGGAAGTCCAAGCACCAGAGAGGGAGGGAGATACAGAATTGACCTTCCCCACTCACTGGCAGCTGGGGGACTGGAAGAATGACCCTTACAGGTAGGAAATAAAACAATACTTAATAAATGGACTGTACTTATATAGCGCTTTATCCCGTCTTTAGGACCCCTCAAAGCGCTTTACATGTCATTCACGCATTCATACAGAGCAGTGCACCTTACTCTAGGACCTAACATTCATACACGTTAAGTATCTTGCCCAAGGATACATCGACATGTTGGCTGCATAGGCTGGGATCGAACCCACAACCTTCTGGTGGAAAGACAACCACACTCCCTCGCAGCCACAGTCGCCCGCACTTAAGTTTATCAGTTTATTTGCCCGATCCAGATGGTCTTCCCGGTTATTGGACCTTCAGTATTCTCTAAGTTTTAATGCTAGAAATGCTCTCCTCTGTTCTCTTTCTCCTTCCAGGTCTCTTTCAGGCTCAAGCACAGCAACCGGTACCACAGTGATTGAATGTATGAAAGTCAGAGGCAGTTCGGAGTCCCTGCTTGCTTCTCCCTCGACCTCCAGAGCAACATCGCCCTCACAACTCTCCATGGAAACTGACATCAAAGCATTCTCGCCCTTCAAACCCCCTGGACTTATGTCGCCATCAAGTGGCTATTCCAGCCAATCAGAGACTCCCACCCCTACTATTCCACTCAGTCACATGGCAGGTCACGGGACATTAGGGTGTAAGTTGCGTCCGAAGATCCCGGAGAGGAAATCATCTCTTCCGTCGCCCAAGGACCCGTCTGCAAGGTCTAGATTGTCCTTTGAGATGCCTGGGAATGCACATCTAGAGCTGTCATCAATCAGGCCGAAGCCAAAGGCCAGCAGAAGACATTCGGACACCTCGACTGCAGCGAAACCCGGAAAGACCAGCTCCTCACAAGCCTTGCCTGTTGTTACCCAGAATGAGCTAAAGACTATTCGACTGCGCTCCGTCTCTCGTGGTGACTTGGAGGACTGCCCTGATGGGGCGTCCGACACCATAGAAGAAGAACAGCATGGCCGGGACTTAGGGGAAGACCCCAGCCCGCCACCCACCCTACCGAAACCCAAACCCCCTGTCGCTGTCAAGCCCCCGTTGCCAAAACGGCCCATAAACCTACTCTTTAAGTCTTCTTCTCCTTCTTCCACTTCCCCCCAAGCTCTCGAATCACCTCCTGGCTCACCTGTGGATCGGCCTGTTCCCCTAGGCAACATCTACAAAGTCATGAGAAAGCCCAAACCCAAAAGACCTTCACCACAAGCAACAAGTCCCTCTGTTCCACCAGATTATTCCACGTATGAACATTCATTCCTGCCCCAGTCCCTCTATGACCTCCCTCCTCTTCCAGACCCCCAGCCTCTTCTGGAAGACCCGGCGATGGAGCCAGATTTCGATGTTTACCCAGAGATTCGTCCCGGTCCTGGGGACGGAGGCTCACTCCCGTCTCACTGCAGTAACGAGGAGGGCCCAGAGCTCCAGGACAAGAGCAAGACCCTCCCTTCAAGAATGACAATCTCCTGTCTGTCAGAGCTGTCGGACAAAAAGAAACCCAAGGTGAGGAAGACATCTCTCGGAAAATGCTTTACTATTCAAGATTCAAGGCTTTATTGTGCACATTAGCTACGGTGTAGATATGGCAATGAAAAACTTAAGTCACAGGCTCATCCAACAGTGCAACATGAATATATATATATATAGGACATAAAACAAATACAACTGTTACATGTGCAAGTAAATACAAATAAAAGAGTCTATATACAAGTAAAGGAAATATGATATATGCGACCCGTTCTATCGAAATCAGTCGGAAGTCGCAACGGCTCATTTCAAAATCAACTTGGATTTGCGTAAAAAAATAGTTGTTCGGGTGTTTTGTTTGATTTTAAACAAACAAAGTCTTGGCTTTCAGAATATGAAACTTTTATTTCCAAAACCACACGATAAATATATTTTTGAAGCTTGTAAAGGGACGAAGACACCTCTCACTCGCACTCGGCTGTTCCGCAGCGCCGCCCCCCCTCCCTCCGCTGACATTATGACTGTAAGGCGTATAGTATTCATAGATAACACGGCAGGGTCCGTGACAGTTTGTTTTCATCTGGTTTCAAATAAACAAAGTCTTGGCTTTCAGAATATTAAACTTGTTTCGGCAAATTCAGATGATAAATACAACTTTGAAGCTTCGGCATAACTACGAGCGGAGAACGGAGTAACTTGACGTCACAGCAGGCAAAACAACAGCCGGTGTTTCTCGTGAGGGTTTTCCCCGGGAAACAAACAATACACAAACACACACACACACGTATACACTCGCGAGGTTCCCCCAGACCAGCAATCAAAACGAAAATATCTTCCCTCCGTAGTATTTTGATCATTTGCTAACAACCAATCAGATCGATGGATTCCAGAGAAGAGGAAACGTTGAAGGCCTTTTTCTCAAAACGAGGACTCGGTGACAGTCGTTATATAATGTGACATATTTCGCTTAATATTTGGAGTACAAAAACAATCCAGATATCATTAGAAAGCTAGGAATCTCCTCTTTCCAGCAGTGTATACTACTCAAAATGTGTCTTCGGGTCAATGCGACTGATTTCGACGGAGCAGGTCACATATAGATAATAATTAGCATGATGCTAACAGATGAATGTTCATGGATGTTCTTTACAGAGTGCAGGTGTTTAATAGTCTTATGGCCTGTAGAATAAAACGATCCCTGAGTCTGGTGGTTTTACTGCTGACAGAACAGTTGGTGGCTGGGGGACTTTTATAATCCTTTGAAGTGTTCTTGTTGTTAATGTCATTCAGATGAACTTATTTCGTTCCTTTCCAGGTTCCCCCTCCAGTCCCGAAGAAGCCGAATGTCCTTCTTCTTCTTCCCTCAACGGTCCATTCCTCGACCAATGGGAGCACGGACCGTCTGACCCCTCAGGCCGAGAGTCCCGTGGGTCTTCGCTCTCCCGTAGGAACGTTCTCCCCGGAAGAGTTTCCCAGTTCTCCTAGTGTTCTCGATATGCTAGAACAAGATGAGAACCACTTAGGAACCGACGAGGAGAGTTCAAAGGAGTCATCGCTTCACTCGTCTCTGCAGGACTCCTCCCTCACAGAGCTAGGAGGGAAGATGGCCAGCACTGAGATTGGAGCAGGTAACTTTTTTGAGAAATATCTGCATTCTAGCGTCACGGTTTATGAAGAAATGAAGTCGTACTTTAATATTCTGCATTATGCATGACTCAAACGTATATTAAAGATGAAGCCGATTAGATCAAAGCTGAAGAACGTCTGTTTTGAGAAGCATTTGGCTTGAAAAACGATTGTTGCTCGGGTCGAACCGCATTGCAGTCAGCTTGCAATCACAGCATTTAAAACGGATTACAACGGGACCCTAGTTTCAAATTGAAGTATGAGGATCAGCATGTCCATAACCTTTCTGCTAATCATCTGCAGTGCGTCCAAAACCTCCACATTGCGTCCAAAGCTTTCGTTTGTCAAAGCGTTTTGAAATGCAACGAGAGATTCAAATGGAAACTGTGTTCAAACCATATGTTGATCCTTTGAATGCAAGTAATTCATCGAACAATAAACAATTCAACCCAAACTAGGGTTGCCAGAAACTGACCATGATCAAAATCGATTATTCGGCAGCCCTGGCGAATAATAATCGATTATTCGACTTTGGTTGAAACTAAGCCAGAAAAATAAATAAAAACATAAATAAAATTTAAAAAATATATATAAATAAAATCGATTTTTAAAAATAATATTAGATTATGGAGACTGTAGCGAATATTCGAATAATCGAATAATCGCTGGCATCCCTAACCCAAACGTCTATGCTCCACCTCAAAAAGCTTTCTTTTGCATATTCCAGGACTGTTCATTAAAGCATGGATGGAGTTAATTTCGGTAACTTCTGTAGTGTTGCAGTATACAATACAACTTTATTTATAAAGCACTTTAAACCTCCAGACCAAAGTGCTCTACAGGCAAATAGATAAAACACAGCTCAGCTCACACACCATAAAACAAAAAAACAATTTAAATGCAAAAAAGCAACACTCTGAAAGATGTTGAAACGCCAAATGTTAAAACGCTAAGGAGAAGAGGTGGGTTTTAAGAAGCGATTTAAAAGCAGGCGGTGTGGAGGCCTGTCTGGTCTCCAGGGGCAGAGCGTTCCACAGTGCGGGAGCCGCTACAGAGAAGTAACGCCCCCTCTGAGCTTTGACCTGGCTTTAGGCACGTTCAGGAGCAGTTGGTCCGCTGACCTGAGAGGGCGGTTCGGCGTGTAGCAGCTCAGCAAGGTGGTGGGGTCATGCCATTTAGGGATTTAAAAGCAAATAAAAGAATTTTAAAATGGATCCTAAAATAAATTGGCAGCCAGTGGAGAGAAGCTAAACCTCCGTGTGCCAGTTAAGAGCCTTGCTGCGGCGTTTTGCACCCGCTGCAGTCGTGCGAGCGAGGACCCACTGACCCCCACGTAGAGGGAGTTACAGTAGTCCAGCCGGGTGGGGACAAAGGCATGGATTACTGTCTCAAACTGCTGTCTGGAGAGAAAAGGTTTCTATCTGTCGAATGCTGAGTTACATATTAATCGGACATCTAGGTGTGGTTGTGTATTTAGAGGCTATGGAGAATCAAACCCTAGCAACCATGCAGTGGTTGATAAAACATAAGATACAAATGTGGCTTGATCTTTGTGAGGAACTGTGTAACCTCTTTTCCTTTCATTGTATGAGCATGTGTTTCATGATAGCCTGTCAGAGCCTGCTGATTCTGCCAGTAGAAATATCTCAGGGTTTCAATCAAATCAAAACACGGACTGCTTCACGTTGTTTTTAACCGTAAAGACGACATTTATCGTTATTATTATCCAATTATACCCTCATTCTGTTCCTGGCTCAAGTAGGGCTTTGGTGGAACCTCCATTTCAATGTGACACCTTCCTTCTTTTGTGTTCAGATGACTCGGCAGCCGACGAGAAGACGGTACTCCACATCGCAGAGGAAACGGATGATGACATGTTGCCCGGCACACCTGCAGCACACACCACAGAAGACCTGTTCACGATCATTCACAGGTACACACACACACACACACACACACACACACACACACACACACACACACACACACACACACACACACACACACACACACACACACACACACACACACACACACACACACACACACACATACCATGTATACATCACTTCAGGGGACATTACATTGACTTACATGCATTTCCTAGAGACTTATCCTCACCTTAACCATAACCAACACATGCCTAACCCTAACCAAGTCTTCACCCTAAAATTAATGATTCCCTTATGGGGACCTCCAATATGTCCCCATAAGGGAAGCCAGTCCCCTATACGTGACTATGTAAACAGATTTCGGTCCCCACAAGTATAGTAATGCTAGACCACACACACACACACACACACACACACACACACACACACACACACACACACACACACACACACACACACATGCAGTGTACATACGTTCTATTATGTTTACCAATAATGATATTACGCAAGAGGCCTTTTCTTAATAAGAGGCTTTAGGAAAGGTTAAAAAGTGCATTATAAAATGATTATCACGGCACGTGCAGTTACATCCGTCCTATTGTAACCCTTCTGACGAGAGATGTTGAAAAGGTGAACAGCGGACAGAGCATAATGTTCCCTAGCAACGGCTTCACGTACAATGTGATGCTGCAAGACCGGCGGGTCCTTTTTTTATACTTTTCTTTTTTAGAATCTCTCTCAAGCGCACGCACACACACACACACACACACACACACACACACACACACGCACACACACACACACACACACACACACACACACACACACACACACACACACACACACAAGAAAAGCTGGTCTCTAGGCAACAAGTGTTCACGGTGTTACCCTCCTGTAAGGCTGCAAATAGATTGAAAGGCAGCGAAGTAAAGGTGAAGGTGTGTTCATCTCTCACAAGAAAGGATGGAGTCCCTTCTGCAGTCACGCGCTTTAGAGGCTTTGAGGATGTGACTGGTTTAGTTTGAGGATAACACCTGCCTGCCGTGACCCATGGTGGGAAATGTACTGTGGTTATGATGCGGTGGTCGTGTAGCCTATTCAAACATAGGCAACCCGAATCATGAAGACTTCATTTTATTTTCTTTATTTAATTGTGTCTACCCCCATTTACATTGATTTGTTTAAAGAATGCCTTTCTCTCGGCGTCCCAAAATGCTAACTTTTACGACAACTTTAATGCAGAGTATTTTTATTTTCCTTTCATTTCTATACTTAATCATGTTTTATTCATTGATCTAATTCCTGTATGTTTGCTGTGCACTGACGACAGATGTAAATACCTGTAATTAAAAGCTGAAATACGGACCTTTTGTCTCATATTCATCTTTTGATGTCAAATCCAAATGTTTTCAGTGTACACCAAAAATGAAGGAATTGGCCTTGCTGTTCCAGTAGTACTTTACATAATGATTACTTGTACATTAACATTATTTTCTTTAAAGGTCACCTACTATGCAAAATCCACTTTTTCATGTCTTTTGTTTTTATACATAAACATGTTTCCCCTCTGATCAGATTTTGGCCACTTTATGATGTCATAACGTTTTTTTGTCTTGTGTAACTATTAGCCAATCAGTAACCATGGTAACCCCCCCCACCTTATCACCTGAATCTCCTCCTAGAGCACCATTATGTTGGTGGGGAGGGGCTCCTTATTTTCATCTAAAGTAACAGACGGAGAATCAGCACTTTGGAAACAGGGCTGAAACAGAGGGGATTATGGGTAATGCTGCAATGATCTGTTTGGTGTTTTCAGCCAATCAGAGACAGGCTCTGGATATATCTGAGACCTGTGATATAAAAAACAATATAAAGACGGTATAATAGAGGACCTCGAATTTCGATACTCATGATGTTTTCTTCTATTTGCCTAGGTCCAAGCGGAGGGTTCTTGGTCGCAAGGAACCGACGGACTCTTTCGGCAGCCGGCAGAGTCTTGTATCCCCGGTGAAGCACAGCAACAGCGGCAGCGACATCCGAAACATGACCTTAGGCAGCCAGAGGTCCAGCTCCCGCAACGAGAACTTCATGGCCCTGCTTCAGAAGAAAGGCAGCAAGACTGCCGGCGGAGGAGCCAGAGTCTCTGCCATGGAGCTGCTCAAAAGCACAAACCCTTTGGCACGGCGGGTCACGGAGTTTACGTCTACTTCGCCGACAGCTGGCGAGGGAGGAGAGTACGGAAAACCCCACGATCAGTGAAGTTAACCAGGTTCGTTGGCTCTTGAGAAAGCTACCAGCCAATTCTACAATGCGCCACCCACTGAAGATGGGGCCTTCTGACCAATCAGATCGCTCCAACTACCGATCGACCATTTGCACTGTCCAATCGAATTGGAGCACATCTTTGGACCAAATGTCCCCCTACTATGGTTGAAGCGCTATCGTTCACTGTCCAATCAGTTCCTCTACGGAAGGAAGAAATCTGTGGAGAGCGAAACTTTATTTTTAATGAAAGATGGAGATTTTAAAGTTATGCTTCACAACTTCATCGGGGTGCGAAGGCTGGACGATGAGATGGGTCGTTGGAGCAGAGAATATAAGGATGAACGGTGGACATCTTTACTCCTGGCTCCACTTTGGTGAAGACATCAAGGGTCCAAGATGAAGACAGAGGTTATTAATGAATCCTTAAGCAGTTGTATTGATCCTCAAAGGTACCACAAATAAATCCAAATAATAATTGGAATAAAACACAAAAGTTGACTTCCAAATGATTCGTCCATTATTCAACCAAAACCCTCCAACCAGTAGTTGCTACGGCGACGACGCCAGTACACCTACATGAATGAACTGAAAGGTAAATAATGAATGGAGATGACGAGGCACCCGAAAGCCTGAACACGTGGGCGTCATGACTCTCCTTCTCCTCCTGGTTGCTGCAATCCCGTAGGAGGCATGATCATTTTCAGAGAAGCCGAACCGTCTTATTTTGGCGAACGACGCGCAGGATTTACAAAGAAAAACCACGTGGGGGCTTTTTGCCACCAACGATGATGCATGAGCATGTCACAGGTTATTATTTGTTGGCTGAATGTGAATGTGGACCTTTTACAAAACATTCCACAGAGGCACCCTGCGAACGGAGGGACGTCTAAGCACTTTCTTTTTAACTCGCCGACGGAGCGACGTTTCCACGGCGCGGTCGAAACCCATCAGTCTTTTGTTTTTCCTTAATCTCTTTTGTTCACCGTGCTAGATGGCCATACTGTACATGTTTCATTGGATTGTACTATATGTATCATGTACAAAGATAAATGTATCGCATCTATCAACGGATATCGTCTGTTGGCGGACACAAAGACTAACAGTAGTGTACGGCGCAGCTTGGACTACACCATGGAAGGAAAACACACACCCCAACACACACACACACGGACCACGGACTAATGCCATGGAAGACAGAACAGACCAGAACATTGTGTGTGTGTGTGTGTGTGTGTGTTCGTAGGTGTGTGTGCGCTGGTCAAATCTAGCCTGTGGAGTTTCTGTACGGAGAGCATGAAGCAGGCCTGGTTATAAAACAGGGTCTTTATTCGTTGTTGGTCTCTGGTGACGGGACCAAAGGACCGTTAAACACGACCAACAGACCAGAGGGGACCTAGCGGTGTGTATGTGTGTGTATCGTTGTGTATGTGTTCGTGTGCATGTCATGAGGGGAAGTGCCAAGAAGAAAAGCGAGAAGGAGAAAGCGTCAATGTCCATTTGCCTGTTTATGTGTTTGCCGTCTTTGGGCCCATACTGTGTGTGTGTGTGTGAGTGTGTGTGTGTGTGTGTGTGTGTGTGTGTGTGTCGCTGTGTGTGCATCGTCCTTTCTTGAAGTAGGATTAGCATGAAGTTAGCAACCCCTGTGTGGCTGTGGTCGAATGGCTCCATATTGCTTCGGACGGTTCCTATCGGAGTAACTGGGCCGTGTCTAAGTCGATGCCTTGATAAGAGCAGGTTGAGTTCCTTGAACCCTTAAGAGAAGGAGCTTCAATGCTTCCATTCTCATCTACTTAAGGTGCATCGGACCATCCTTAAAGGGGGGATCGGTAAGTTTGGAGAAACCGGCTCGAGTGCGCTAGAATTTGAAAATACACGACCGGAAGAAATCTGCCACTTCCTCACAGAGCCCCGCCTCCAACACACACGAACGTGACCAATGAGGGCACGAGGTAAGTCTGTGCCCCGATGGAAGGCTGACAGGCAGGATCCAGTTACTTTAGCCGGCTCAGATGATTGGTCGAGCTTTTTACAGCGCCACGGCTTCTACTGATGAACTATTTGTATGGATTTTTTGTCAAAGCACTTCAGATATTCATTGCTATCGGGATGTTCAGAGCATTCCATGGAATATAACAACAAGTGTATCTCGAGCCGGTTTCTCAAACTTACTGACCCCACCTTTAAGGAAAGAAAAAGGCGAAAATGCACGATACAGTAGCAATTACATTCGCGGGTTAGCAGTAGGTGTTTTGGATTGCTATAATGAGTTCTCCTTTACATCGTTGTTTGACCTTGATGTTTCCATCAAGGTCAAAGAAAAGTGGTTATGAAAAGGAAATGGTTTGGACTGTTGGGTCGCAGCCTCTGCCACTTTCGTCTAAGAGGTGAGGTGGCAGCCTGTACCCCCTCTTCCTCCTCCTCCTCCTCCTCTCCCACCTCCTCCTTTAATCACTACTGGAGCTCTCAGTCCATCCGTCTCTCTGCGTCGAGCATCATCTCTCCGTCTCTCTCCCGTAACCTCTTGTTTTGGCACTCTCTCTCTTTCTTCGCCCAAATACTGCAAACACAACGCCGCCTTTTGATCTCTTCCTCTGTTCACCTTCTGTCCATCCCCCATGTTTCCGTTAACCTCCGCCCGTCCCTCCCTTTCCTTCCCTCCCTTTCCTTCCCTCCTTCCCTCTGCATGCAGTCTATGCATCTGCAGGCGACACGACACCGGGTGAATGTCAATGAATGACTGTTAAGAAAATAGATGTTTGTGCTTCGCAACAAAAAAACGCTGTCTGCCTTCTCTCTCTCTTGTTCTGTGTTTTTATACTTTTTCCTTTGCGTATCCATGGAGCGAACATGGATGAATGAGTGGATGTGCACAAACACAGAAACAGGCCGGGTTTGAATGTGTTTTTTTTGCATAAAGGACCTTTACTTTTGGACTGCGAACGAAACGCCGTGTGGTATTTGACCCCTCGCCGCCCTCCGGCTCTGGATCAGCGTGAGGACAGTCTGAGAATGTGGATTAGCAGCGGTTCAGCTCCGACACCTGACTTATCCCCTGCACGGAGGGAGATGGGGTCCTTCCCTCTCTGGACGGGCAAACTATCCCTCGGTGCTATTGAGTCAGAGCCCCCCCTAGTGGGCGAAAGAAGGAATAACCACACATAAGACAACAGGAGAGTAAAAAAAAAGAACCGCCTTCACGTACATCTCTCTTCCTAGTCCTTCAGGTATTCCATCATCCTGAAAAAAAAGATTTTAAAAGTGCATAAATTATCATGATGACTAGTCAAGTGACGCTTGTTTTAAATATTTAGTGAATGAAAATGTGTTTGTTTGCCTTGTATACTGAATTATGGGCGTGTTGCCGTAGCGCCTATACTGTGTTCTTATTTTATATTATTACAATGATTTTTTTTTTTCAGCTGCCTTGGTAGCACACACACACACACACACACACACAACCTTGCAAACCTTTGTTAAAACGAAATCGCCCTGTTAAGACGTGTTTGGAAATCTGGCGCCTCGAGATAACTGACCAGACACATGTCGAACTGAACCCAGTTAGTTAAGCTCAAAGTACAGCATGGTGACAGAGAAAGGAAACGAGTACAGTGTTAGGAGGGAGCGGACAATGATAACATGAACCGGTTGTTGTGAAGTCACATGAGGTGTGTGACACGGCAAAAAATGTTTTTAGGATACACTAACCTCAGCGTTGTTTAACTTCCTGTGGAGACGATATATATCCAACATGGCACATTTGGTTAGTAGTAAAGCTGCAACCGTTAGTCCGTTTATTGGCTTGTAGATCAATTGAAAAATAATCGCCGATACATTTTTAATCGACAATTGAAGACATTTCAGTGCAAAAGTCGCTGATTTCGGCCTCCGAAATATGAAGTTGTGTTGCCTTTCTCAGTTTCATATCATCTTAAAGTGAATATTTGGCTTTTAGACTTGCAAAACAAGACATCACTTTTAACTTTTGGACACTTTTGACTATTTTCTGACTGTTTATAGGCCAAACTAATTTTAAACTGAAATTCATCCAGCTAAAACATGGACTAATTGATAAAGAGAATGACTGTTTGGCAGCACTAGAACAAAATAGAGGTACAAGTATAGAAAGACACACGGGTACACTGGTAAAAAGCGTGCTACCCCGTGTGAGGATACAATCATTTAATATTTAGAGAAATATGTAATTTCTTCAGTTTTCAGAGGCAGAGTTGCACTGGACGCAGAAATACACTTATTGGTTAGATTACTGCCAACTTGGTGCCATATTTTTGATACTTTTTAGATTTTACTACCAACAAGCTTACAGACAATTGGAGCAATTAGTCGTGAGTGTATTTGGTTGATCCTGTAGCTCTTCACATACACACAATTACTAACCAATGGGAATATGTCTGCCATAAGAGCAACTCTGCAACCATGAAAGTTCTGTATTAAATTCTCTGAAAAAGTTGACAACATATTATATTGAAAAATTACATTTATATAGAGTGTGAAAAGAGTGCTGACACTAGAAATATATATTGAATATTTAATCCCTTCCTCAGGAGGAGGGGAGGTGGACACGAGGGCGTGGAGCACAGGTTTGATTCGGCTAAACGTGGGGATTACCACGCGGGAAATTACACTTCCCCCGTCAACGTTTCCTCCACCTCTTCCCTCCTTCCTTCTCAGCTGTCGTGTGACTCAGCGAGTAATCATGTTAAAAGCTTTTCCCTCTCTCTCACTCTCTCGTCTGCTGCCCTGCAACGGGATGAAAGGAGATCGCTTTTTAATTCATTCCTTATTTTATTTTAGTTGCAGATTCAGAGAAACGTTAAATTGGAGCGTCAAAAAATAACTTTTCTCCGAAGCCAACATAAAGATGTATCTGATGTTGGTTTGAAGAACATGTTTACAGTCATTTGTTAAAGACAATGAATAGAGCCACTTAGATGACACGAAATACAACCCAGAATAAACAAATCAAACATCCCTTCTTTGAGCCAAACAAAGTCAACCACCATGTTGTGCAGAAAACAGCTTTAAATAAGTAAATTGTTTAACTTTTTTTGACAAATATATGCCAAAAAAGCACAAATGCTTCAAAAATAAACTGTTTGATCCCAGTTTTAAGACGTTTCATTAAAAAAAACATGCGGTCCAGCTTCATGAGAGAGTGAAAGACGGTGAAAAAGAGAAAAGAGGGGTGACTGTTGCATATTTGGGCCAAAGAGTATCTTGCATTTGTTTGTCAGGGTGTGCCAGACGGGTGGGGTTAACAGTGTTTGGACGTTTCAGGGGTACTTTGGAGTAGGAATGAAACTGATGTCTCTTTTGCCGCTAAACCCCACCCGCCTGTCACGCCAAGTTGAGTAAAACAAACCCGCCCATGGGTCTGTACAGGCAGCTTGTGAAGAGATAAGATAATTAGAAAGAGAGACAGACAGAGCTATTGGAATTATTCTATTTTTGTTATTCCTCATTGAAAAAGACATATTTAAAGGAATATTCCGTGTATGTATTGAATAACCTGTTTCCCCCATCCAGTGGTGTGTATCTGCGAGGAGGCGTCACACACAAACGCTTCCCCCCCGCAGCCATGCATCGCCAATGTGATGAAATTATTATATCAGTATAAATAAATTATTTTTTCTTGCTTAAAAAAAACTGGGTGTTTTGATTGTTTGCTTTCCTGCTGTTGTGAATGCTCTCTGCCCTCATGGTCTCAAGGTTCCTCTCTGAATAGATACTAATGATCAGAGATGGCAAAAGTACACACCTCGAGGCTCAAGTAGAAGTACAGATACTCGTGTCTAAAAATACTCTGGTAAAAGTAGAAGTACTGACTAAACTTCTTTACTCAAGTAAAAGTAAAGAGGCTTTGAAATGTACTTCAGTAAAAAGTACACATAACTAGAAACTGTTTTAAAGAGTACCTGACCTCCCTTTATATTAATAGAACAATAATGTCATTGTTAGCTAAAGTACAGGTATTTGAGTTCAACATGTAAGAAGTAGAAAGTACAGGTATTTGAGTTCAACATGTAAGAAGTAGAAAGTACAGGTATTTGTGTTCAACATGTAAGAAGTAGAAAGTACAGGTATTTGTGTTCAACATGTAAGAAGTAGAAGTACAAGTATTTGTGTTCAACATGTGAGAAGTAGAAAGTACAGGTATTTGGGTTCAGAATGTAAGAAGTAGAAAGTACAGGTATTTGGGTTCAGAATGTAAGAAGTAGAAAGTACAGGTATTTGGGTTCAACATGTAAGAAGTAGAAAGTACAGGTATTTGGGTTCAACATGTGAGAAGTAGAAAGTACAGGTATTTGGGTTCAACATGTGAGAAGTAGAAAGTACAGGTATTTGAGTTCAACATGTAAGAAGTAGAAAGTACAGGTATTTGTGTTCAACATGTAAGAAGTAGAAAGTACAGGTATTTGTGTTCAACATGTAAGAAGTAGAAAGTACAGGTATTTGTGTTCAACATGTAAGAAGTAGAAAGTACAGGTATTTGTGTTCAACATGTAAGAAGTAGAAAGTACAGGTATTTGTGTTCAACATGTAAGAAGTAGAAGTACAAGTATTTGTGTTCAACATGTGAGAAGTAGAAAGTACAGGTATTTGGGTTCAGAATGTAAGAAGTAGAAAGTACAGGTATTTGGGTTCAGAATGTAAGAAGTAGAAAGTACAGGTATTTGGGTTCAACATGTAAGAAGTAGAAAGTACAGGTATTTGGGTTCAACATGTGAGAAGTAGAAAGTACAGGTATTTGGGTTCAACATGTGAGAAGTAGAAAGTACAGGTATTTGAGTTCAACATGTAAGAAGTAGAAAGTACAGGTATTTGTGTTCAAACATGTAAGAAGTAGAAAGTACAGGTATTGTGTTCAACATGTAAGAAGTAGAAAGTACAGGTATTTGTGTTCAACATGTAAGAAGTAGAAAGTACAGGTATTTGTGTTCAACATGTAAGAAGTAGAAAGTACAGGTATTTGGGTTCAAACATGTAAGAAGTAGAAAGTACAGGTATTGAGTTCAACATGTACGAAGTAGAAAGTACAGGTATTTGAGTTCAACATGTGAGAAGTAGAAAGTACAGGTATTTGGGTTCAACATGTAAGAAGTAGAAAGTACAAGTATTTGTGTTCAACATGTGAGAAGTAGAAAGTACAGGTATTTGGGTTCAACATGTGAGAAGTAGAAAGTACAGGTATTTGAGTTCAACATGTAAGAAGTAGAAAGTACAGGTATTTGTGTTCAACATGTAAGAAGTAGAAAGTACAGGTATTTGGGTTCAACATGTGAGAAGTAGAAAGTACAGGTATTTGAGTTCAACATGTAAGAAGTAGAAAGTACAGGTATTTGAGTTCAACATGTAAGAAGTAGAAAGTACAGGTATTTGTGTTCAACATGTAAGAAGTAGAAAGTACAAGTATTTGTGTTCAACATGTGAGAAGTAGAAAGTACAGGTATTTGGGTTCAACATGTGAGAAGTAGAAAGTACAGGTATTTGAGTTCAACATGTAAGAAGTAGAAAGTACAGGTATTTGAGTTCAACATGTAAGAAGTAGAAAGTACAGGTATTTGAGTTCAACATGTAAGAAGTAGAAAGTACAGGTATTTGTGTTCAACATGTAAGAAGTAGAAAGTACAGGTATTTGAGTTCAACATGTAAGAAGTAGAAAGTACAGGTATTTGTGTTCAACATGTAAGAAGTAGAAAGTACAGGTATTTGTGTTCAACATGTAAGAAGTAGAAAGTACAAGTATTTGTGTT
>JAMFTG010000103.1:0-250000 GCA_023974075.1 Chaenocephalus aceratus | reverse complement strand
ATCTCTTTAACCGCATGTTTTAAAGATTCTACAAAAAGGAAGAAAAACACAAATCCAAAAGTGGAAAAGTTTCCATGTTTCCTTTGGTTTCTAAAACAGTTAGAAAGACGAAAATATTAGACCAGTGACGAGTGCTTCGTGGTCGCATGGAAACCTGGAGTCGTGTTATCTTCCCCTTTCCTCCTCGTCTGTATCTGAAAGCCTCCCGTGTGCAAAGGTAACGTGATACTACAGTAAAGGAGCTACATCTGAATATGAGATTAAGTCGATGAGGTCATTTTAATGAGACGCATCTTTAAAGGGGACCTATCATGCAAAATGCACTTTGTGATGTCTTTCGTACATCAACACGTGTCCCGGTGGGTCGGGGAACCAGGCCCGGTTCCAGAACAAAATGATTCAGGGGGGTGCAGTGGTGAAGTGCTATTCTTATAAGTGGGGAGTGGACCTAACACCCTCTAGGGGGGTCCTCACCTCCTCTAGGGGGGTCCGGGGGCATTTTTTTTAAAATATTGAAGTTAAAAGCATCAATCTGGTGCACTATGTGCTCTTTGCTTGATTCATGCCTTCCCAGTCCCTTACCACCTAGCCTATAGGAGCATGGCGCCAGTTGTTGTAGCCAGTTGTGGTGAAGGCATCTGACTTACTTGAACCGAAATGTCTACATGCAGAAGATGGCATCTTTTTTACATGAATATTCCAGCCAATGTCTGTCTTGAAACCATGAGCTGCAAAATGAGCGCCTCACCCCACTGTACAGGCGAGTTGGGAACTTTTTTTAAATACCTGGGCAGGCTCTGTTTTGCCGAGGTCCTCTGGCCACCGCCTCCGTGAGCGAACTCACGCAGCGTCAGAAAATAAAACCCTCTCTCTTTTCCTCCGTTCCCAAATCTCTAAAAACGGGGAACAACGGAGCTGATCCAGATTTGCGTCCGATATGACGTAACATCTGAAATGTGGACCCGCGGCCCAATCAGAAACGTTGCTATCAGAAACAATGCCCGACTGTTTTGGGCGTAATATGGTCGGTGTTTACATTAGCATCGCTAACACTCAGAGCTAACCTGTGCTGGAGAGCATGTGTGTGAAGAAGCAGGAAGTAGAAAGGAACTCACCTTGTGGTGTAACCGGCAAGAGAGAAAGCCTTTGAGCTCCATGCTGTTTCAGATCCTTGATAATCCATGATGTGGCGTTTCATCACCGCAGCATCTGCCGGTAGAATCTCCCGCATGAGCTCAGCTTTAAAGCTTTATTCCCCGAATCGGCACTTTTGAAACAGGAAGTGAAACAGAGGGATATGAGGCATGGCTAGAACGGCTGATCTGTTTGGTCTTTTGAGAAAAACACTTCATAGACATGTTTTTTATATTTGTTATCCATCTGAGACCTATGCTGTTGCCTAGAAATAGCCTGATAGGTCCACTTTAAGTTAAACTAACTAGATGATACATGATATAAGATCTTTCTTGTACAGATAATTGATCTTTTTCTTACTCTTAACATAGCAGTTCCTGATGATAAAAAGATCAATTCATTGTTTGTATAAACCTTTCCTCTTGTCTTTGTTCAGATACATGATTCCTGATGCTCACCTGTCTGTTAAACCTCACAGCGATGCGCGTTGACTTGCAGATCAATGTTATTAATTGATTAATTGATCTGCATTTTTCTTTTTCAAATATGTGTATCTCTAGTCGATGAATATAAAACCCACACTGCTCAAACTTCCTTACTTTTACTAAAATTGATATATTTATCTATTTTTTTTTTCATTAACATAAAATAAATCTCACGTACCCCCTGCAGTACTCCAACTTTCCCCTAGGGGTCCGTGGTATAGACGGTTCGGCTACACGAGGCCGACAGGGAAACGCAGATAACGATAACGGGTCCCAAGTTGGGTAGATCTGCGGACGAAACACTCTGGGGGGCCAAACGGGTGTCTACGCCCTGCCTATACCATCATTTTCTGATAACGATGACGCAATAGCCCTGCCTCTCCCCACCTCTCCTGCTCACCCCCGTGGCACCCGCGTCATTGCTGATGTGTTTCGCCAACAACAACAACAACAACAGTTTTCCGAGTGTTTCGAGGCAGGTCCCGGTATCTCGCAGGACAGCAGACCCACCCGCACGGTAGAGTTTCCGTTAGCCGAAATCTAAAATTCTCCGGTCAAAACGTTGCTTATTGTTTAGGTGTCCGTTGACACTCAGGCAGTCATATCAACAGCTGGATCTGATCGATATGGACGTGAACGCGAGTGAAGTCTAATCGGACAGGAGAGAGAGATCAGAGATCAAGAGCCCTGCCTCTCCCCACCTCTGCTGCCAAATCCACCGCGGAGAATAAACAGAAGGGCAACCATGGCAACCATGCTCGGAAGTCTTCTTCTTCGCTGCTTTTAGTGTATTTTGTGGCGGAAGCACAGCGCCACCTACAGGCCCGGCATATGTACTACAGCGTCTCCGGCGGGTCGAGCGGTCTCGTGTGGTTTCTGGGGCCTGTGGACGGAAGACTTTTTTGATAACGATTTTGGTTTGTTTGCGTTACCGTTCTCGTGTGGCTCCAGCCTTAAAGGAAACCCAACACTAGAACATCCTGAATCAGATTCAAAATATCTTTAATGCTGCATTCATCTTTATTCATTTTATATTAACAATGGACGTTAAGTAACGCACTGGATTTCCAATATTTATGCGAGGTAATTAATTTTAATGTAACACATGTAATCATAGCTAGGAGTTCAACCACGTAGTTTGGTCAATATAACAAAATAACTTTGTATAGCATATTGTGACTGTGGCTTCGTGTGTGTGTGTGTGTGTGTGTGTGTGTGTGTGTGTGTGAGTGGGTGTGTGTGTGTGTGTGTGTGTGAGTGTGTGTGTGTGTGTGTGTGTGTGTTAGCTTCCCAAAAGCAAGTGGTACTGGTCTATATGAATGGGTGTGAATGTCTCGTAGTAGGTAAAGTGCTTTGAGCGGTCATACGACTGGAAAAAGCGTTATATTGTAAGCACAGACCATTCACCTTATCATACGAACTGTTCTATTAATAACATTGTAAAGCCTTTGAGCTCATTGTTTTGGTTTTACGATCATGCAACTTTAATGTTTTGATTGGCTTTCATCAGCCTGGTTGTAGCAGCAGGCAGTTGATGAATTGCTAGGATGTCATATACTCACAGAACGGCACCTGCACCTGCACAACAAAAAGGTTAGCAGCTATTTCATTAGGTTAAAGGTTAGGTCTTTGTTTGAAATAGACGTTGTGCAAAGTCTATTAGTGTTGGTACTTAACTGATACAGTTACATGTTTATCGTTTTGTAAAAGTGTCTGAGATTCGTGGAAGAGAGATTGAAACATTACTGATAGTAAAAGCACATCATTATATGGCTTTCATGGCCATCAAGATATTTTGAAATGTAATCTACAAGCAGCAAAGTCTGGAACTAGGAAAGGTTTCTTATATACTTTGACTTCTGCCCAGCAATAACAACCTTTCCTTTGCTGGGTAATATTCTGAATTATAAGGTAATAATACTTATGGGTGTTGCCATGGTACCAGACACGCACCTATGTTGTTATTCTTCTTCTATATAACTTGGCCGTGACTCTCCCTCTGTGTGTGTCCTTCCTCTCAGACATTTCCAGTCAGCTGCATCACTTTCCTCTCAAACTATTATTCCTGCATCTGCCCATCTGTCATGCCTTGTTTCTCTCTGTCGTCTCCCCCGTCTGTCTCCCCCTCTCCTCTGTCACGGTCAGCACGTACGGCTCCATCATATTTCCTGCTTGTCTTTTTGATTTGTGGCTGTGAGTCTGGAACTTTTTTTGGCTCCATGAAGTGGAGTTATGGAAGAGTTGGTTATGGGTAGGTGCCGCATGCTGAGGCTGTGACCTCGGCACCTGATGCAGTGTCAGTGAGGTGATCGCATGTCAAGTCATCTCTTGAAAAGCGTGGCAATTATCAAATCAATTCACCTGTAATATTGTGCATGAAGATTTGTTTTAATTTGGTTAGGTTGTAAGACATGTTTGCATCAATGTCGATGTTTTTTTAAATGTTTAAATCTCTATAAAGTTTGATGGTAGGTGGAAGAGTTGAATTGTTGTTGGGATGCTCAATCTTGTATCATTTGTACTCCCACAACCACTTTAAAGTTTGCTTTGCGTTATTAAAAGAAAGCAAACAGAAAAATGAAAATGCTGTTGACTGCGTTTTTACCGGAACTACTTTCGAACAAAGAAATAGTTCCAATTATGTCAGAGAACATGGGTACTGTCTTTCAAACATACATTTTAAACAGCTACTAAATGCACTTTTTAGTAGTGATTATGTTAGCTGCTGCTGTCAAGGTGCAGAATTGAACTTTTAATTAAAAACAGAGAACAAATGCTTGGATATAAACATTTTTTGGCAAGCAACGTAATGGGCCTTAAGGTGAGTTTGTGGCTGTTTCTCAATGTCAAGTAAGGATGCTCCAGAGCCACTATTTCAAGGATGCTACGTCATCGAGTCCCACCGAAGGACTGTTCCAATGTCCAGGCTCCTTGGAATTCTACCGAGCGTCCTTCGTAGCGAGAAATGTCGAGGCTGCACATGTGTATCCTCCGCGGTCTTAAAATCCCCACAATGCTTTGCGCACGGACCAATATCCAAATCTTTGGCGGATATCGAGCTCCATTTAAGGCGGGGCCTCGCACATGACGCACACCTGTTAGCCTGTTCCACCATTATTCGTTTTCCAAGGCTAGGAAGGATTCTTGCCTCGCTTCTGAAGGAAGTGACTCGGAAGACATGTCCTACCAAGAACGCGATCTCGACATTGAGAAACACCCCCAGTCATCAACACACTTCCTGGCCGTTTCTCAATCTCGAGGATACTGGCTTCCAAGCCAATATTTCAAGGATGCTACGTCATCGAGTGCCGCCGAAGTACTGTTCCAATCTCCAGCATACTTGGAATTCCACCGAGGCCGCGTCCTTGATTTGGGGGACATTTCTAGGCTGCACATGGGTAGACTTCGCGTCCTTAAAATCCCCACAATGCTTTGCACACGGACCAATTTCAAAAACCCTTGCGGAGAATGGCTGAACCGACGCAGCACACATTTAGTGGCGTAGAACATGTGTTGGTAAATATGTTACTTTGTTACATTTGTTATCACCCAACATGTGTTCCGTGAAAGTAAAGCAAGTTCATAATTAGATAGACATCGTGAGGTATTTATTTTCGGTACAGTGTATGTTGAAACCGTTAAAGAGAGTGGCACACTTGTTAGCCTTTTCCATTCTTCTTCGTTTTCCGAAGCCGTGGCTTGGAAGCATACTTGCGTCGTTTCTGAAGGAAGTGACTTGGAAGTACGCGACTACCAAGCCAGCATCCTCGAGATTGAGAAACGGCCCCTGACTCTCTAAATTTTCCAATCAGTTTGAAATCAACAAAGGAATCTCTTCTGCTTCCCGTCAGCCAATCACATCTCTTGCTCAAACTCCCGCCCTTACCCACACAGGAGCCAATCAGCTATGAGCACAATTAGCTGCACCTGTAAACAAACATTTACCTTCCTGAGACCAGCAGCATGATGTTTTCTGGAGCTAGTAGTGCTATTTATGATCACAGTTCTTGCCACCATTTGTAAAACAAGCCTATATAACACGACGTATGTCTCTCGTGATAGAATAGGATGAACGTTTACCGTGGAAACAAGAAACCAGGAAGCTAATATGACCACAATCTCACCGAGTTTTCCTGCTTCTCTTCGGTGAAAGAATACACATTCATGAGAGAGAGAGGATTATTCTGCATGGTGGGTGTGTAATGTCTGCCCAGGACAACAACAATTAACCCGGTAAGACCTTTTAAAATGCTTAAATCAGACTTATCTGTTCTGTTTGCATGTAAGCTAATGTGGCCATGCTAACGGAGAACAGTTGATTAGTTCTGCTTTAGAGGAAGCCTGAAAATTGAGCTCCAAAAAACTTGTTTTCATCCCAATTTAGTACTTCGTGACTAAATGCATCGGATTGTATTTGTAACTAGTATCTTGTAGGATAAATGCATGCAGAAAATAACGTTTTAATGTCAATGCAGCAAGTTTTATGAGTCGAAATGCAAGTAGGACTCTAAATCCATCAGAAATGATTTTGTTGTCTAAAAGCATCAGGATATAATGTTTTCTTTTCACTTGATTCCATTTAATCTGCTTTTGGTTGGGTTATTGCATTCTTTGTGACTTTTCTGACGATATAAATGTGTGCGTGGCTTTGTTGCAATGAGAGGAATGTGTTGATGTGCTGGTGAGGGTATGACCTGACAGCTGGGATGATATGCTTCATAATGAACACCACATGTGTTGAGGGCATAAAGTGGGCAAGGTGTCGATGCTGGAGATTTAGAGGGTGGTGACGCTTGTCTCAAACATGTGGGAAAAGTTGATTTCCACTTGCATTGGTTATTTCTTTGTCCAACGATCCGACAGAATACACTTTTTTATCCTCTCCAGCTTTTTAGACGTGTCTCTGGGAGGAATTTAAATAAGGAAATGAATGCATCTGTGGTAAATGTCTCCATCACGAAAGCATTTTGCCATCGGTGAGATGTTTGAGTTAAAGTCTTTTTACATATTTGCCGTCCAACATTTTAGCTTTCTGTCCCTTAAAAAAGGCCCAAAACCCAAAGTATGTTACCTCCTCACACTTGAAAGACTTAGTAGAGTTATGTCATTTAATTTCGAGTTGAACTCGGGGTGTGATACCATTTTTAAATACTGTTATCACCAGGAGTCCACCGTGGCCTTGTTGTAAACAATGGCTATAAATTGATAGTGACAGCAAGTGTGTGAGAGATTGGATTACTTTTAATACCCTCCGGACTGAACCAGACGGTGGTTTAACTGACTCACGCTCGCTCGTGTTATTCAGCTACTTTGTTATAAAACCACCACAATTTCCATAATATCACACTGCTCACAGACAGTGTGGTGTGTGTGTGTGGTGTGTGTGTGTGTGTGTGTGTGTGTGGCCTAGCATTACTATACTTGTGGGGACCTAAATCTGTTTACACAGTCACGTGTGGGGACTCGCCTCCCTTATGGGGACACATTGGAGGTCCCCATAAGGGGGATCATTAATTTTAGGGTGAACTTGGTTAGGGTTAGGGTTAGGGTTAGGCATGTGTTGGTTATGGTTAAGGTTAGGATAAGTCTCCAGGAAATGCATGTAAGTCAATGTAATGTCCCCTGAAGTGATGTATACATGGTGTGTGTGTGTGTGTGTGTCGCTAAAGTGGTTTATTAGAGAGTGCCGGTGCCTTCAGGGTGTCTCTATAAGCAGTGTGTAATCTCCCATCAACTGCTCAGTTATACAACCAGTGATGTTCTACACCAGGGATCACCAACTACATTTGTCCAAGGGCCAAAATGTATCCAATAGACACAATCGCGGGCCAGTGATTTTTATATAGTCCACAATGCTAGTGGAGCACGCTCAGGTACTGCGGACCTTTAATTTATTATCTGAAACGATGTAATAACTTTTAAAACTTGCTCCAGTCACTTGCCCCATGCATTCAGCAGCAGCAGGCCATTCACTTTGATTTGATCGTTATGAAATGTCATAATTTCGACAATAAAGAAATGCTACATAAACGTTATCTTGCACATTTTATCTAACCATCTCCGTTTCTAACTTTCAATATATTTTAAAAGAGATCTCTCTCTCTCTCACTTGCGTGCGGGGGCGGGGCCTCACAGACACACTGCACCTCTCTCTCGCTCACAGACATGCTGCAGCGCTGTGCAGTGTGCGCACAGTTCTGCCGGTAATGAATATTACATTTTGTGAGGAAACTTTTCCACTAATATTTCCAATAAGTATTCCACAATGTATTCAATTCAGGTTTTGAAAGTAACTGTAATCAGATTACTCGTTTTTGAAATGTAACGCCAGCTGAATACAGTTAGCCTACTTGATTTTTATATTCTGCGTAACGCCGTTACATGTATTCCGTTACAACCAGTCTATGGTTACAACTAGGGCTGTGCATCTTCACTGGTCTCACGATTCGATTACGATTATCCTGTCAACGATTCGATTCGGTTCGATATCCCGGTGCATCCCGGTGCATCACGATTCATACCAATGCGTTGCATCCTCAATTTTCTATATTACTGCACATGGCTTATTTTTCATCAATGCATACATGCAGTAAATACATATGAACTCTCTTTTTATTATTTAGAAAGTGCTTCAGAAATCAACAACATAAATGTCTTGACATTAATTTATAAACCAAAATAAATTAATTGTATAGGTCTAGCCTCCGTGTGTGAAGTTGTTCCATCCTCAAAAATAAAAAGTTAATGCTTCTGCAGTCTAGCTAATGCTTCTAGCAACGGCCTTCTGTTAAGAAAGGACACTGAATGTCCTGAATGTGGCATCGCACACAGGACTTGAGTCTGAACACAGCAGACAACAGGAGTATTTACAACAGCATATACAAACTAAAATACTGCATGTGGGTGCACACTTACATTCTCTGTCTTACTGTTACATAAATCCCATGAATGTATGAGATTAAATTAGCTTCATTATATCTCAGTGATTAAGTGAATAATAAAGTTTCTATCGGGTCACTATCAGCCTGTCACTCATTATTCAGGGAGGGGGCGGGGCTTGGAGGAACAGAGGAGACGGTGATCGCGGAAGCTTTTTTCCTCCTGCCTTCACAAACTTTACACGTATATATCGTCTGAAAACATTCATACTCTGCAATCCAAGACTTAATTAAATCCATCAAAAACCTGACATGATTGTAACGCGATTATTTTTGAAAAACATAAATCCCTGTCTGTGTCTCCTGAGTCGTAGCGATATGGAGTGATTCGGGTCCTCCTTCTGCTGTTGGTTCTGGACTGGTGGTGTTGTGTTGGTGGATAAAGCAGACTGCTCCGTGTTCGGTGTTGCTGTGCCGCTGTCACGTCTGTTCCCTGATCTCTGCGTCACCGACCGATTTGAAATTAAAGTGACAGAAAAAACGTTATAGTAAAGCTGCGGCCGGAAAATCAGGAAGCAACGTTACTATATAACCGATTATCTTCCGTCACTGCATCGAGACCGAATCGTCCACGTCCGCATCGCAATGCATCGTAAAAACGATTATTTTCAACACCCCTAGTTACAACCCAACCCTGCTTCTAGGCTACTGTCCTGCAGCTCCTGCCTCTCTGTTGGACTCCGTCGCAGCGGGGCTACTGCTGCGGAGCGCACAAAGCAGACTCTTCACAAGGAAGAGTGAAACTTCTTCTTGAAGGCAGGGAAGGTTTCGCAGTACGCAGTCTACTGTCCCGCAGCTGCTGCCCCGCAGCTGCTGCCTCTCTGTTGGACTCCGGTACTGCACCTTACTCACGACGTTGTAAAAAAAAAAAATGGGTGGGAGGTGAACGCCACAGTCACCCCCGTCGTGCGGGCCGGATGAGAATGTCTGGCGGGCCGGATGTGGCCCGCGGGCCGCCAGTTGGTGGTCACTGTTCTACATGTTACAGGGTGAAGCACCAATGAGCAGAGCACATGGAAGTAGATCGTATCTCACCATGTTGAGCTCATGTGTGACCATGAGTTTAACCGTGGCCTACTTTGTGTTTGTTTGTGCTGTGGTAGTCTGTGAAAGGTATGGAATTATTGGAACAGGAAAACAACTTTTTGTTCTGTAAAAATGAAAGTCTAGTAGTGTTTGGTCACATCGAAAATGTCCGATTTGTTTATTTCCGAAGGTGAAGGTAGAAAGTGTTCCTTCACGTTGAAGTCATGTGTAAACAGTTGGACCGTGGCATCATTTGTGTTTATTTGCAGTGTGGGAATTGGAAAAAAGTCGATATACATGCGTGAGAAGATGTATAAAATGCTTGTTTTCCACCAATGCGTGATTTCTTGATCACAGCTTATATCACAAGTGTCCGATTTTTCATTCCCACATAGTTAAACATACATAATCAGATGGTTAGTGAACACTTGAATGCAGAACGAGTTCCTCCAAGTTGAGGTCAACATGACTTTGTGTTTATTCGCCACCTGGCAAGTTGCAAAATGCTTCGTATTCTTTTCTGCAATAGTGAAAGTTGAGTTATATCAGTGTGCAGATTGGAGGATGTGGTCAGAGGGCCGGTTAATCAGTAGCTGAAGAGACTCTAATCATTGTCAGCTCCGGTAGGGAGAGATAACATCTGTCTGGTGTGTGTGTGTGTGTGTCCAACATGAGCGCAGCATGTTTTGTAGACGTGTGATTTCTGCATGCATTCCTCTGCGTGTCCTGAAGGATCTCAGCTGTCCCGGCGTGATCTTTTCTCTTTAAATGATGACAGGATTCCCACTTCGTAAAGCTCAGTGTTTAGTCACGTAGACCCGCGGGGAGGAGAACAGTGGAAACATCAACGAGTCTCTTACCGTCTTTTATGTGTGTTTTATATTAGTGTGAACATTCAGGTTGTTCTTGGCTTCTCTGCTGCTCCTGAATCTTCTTTTCTCCCTCGTGGAAACAAAGATGGACGTTGATTTACAGACGTCTGAGGGAGGGTTTTGTTGCTTGGCTAAAGAGTTGAGAAGCACTAAAATACTATCATCAGTCTGGGTTGTATTGTTTCTCTGTACGACTGGGAAGCTAGACGCTGGAAAAGTGAACATTGAAAGAATATTTCACTGAGAATATACATATTTGATTGCCTTATCCCCACTTCTACCATCTGCATTTAAAAAAAGACGCATTAAGACTAATAATCCAAACGAAAGGTATCCATCAGTCTGAAATTAATACTTTAAGTATGTTTTTAATGCTGATACGTCTGTACTTTGTCTCACCTGAGTATGGTACATTATTTATGATGCCACCACTGCATGCTTTCCAAATTGATATATCTTTAAAGGCTAAAATCAAAAAAGTGCACATAAAGTTTTGGTCAAATATTTTACAGGAATCTGGTTTTATTTCATTTCTCTTATACCCTTGACTTTATGAAATGACTATATAACATCTTGCTTTCAGATCCTGCCTCATGATGCATTTACTAAACTCAGCTTTGAGCAGTTCTCCTGTATGTTAAAGGGCCCATGTCATGCTTTTCTGGTTATTACCCCGCCCCCTTGTGTGTTATGAAGGTTTTTTTGCACGTGTCAGTATTTCTATCCACCAGGGCCTGCAATGATTTTGCCTTCTTCACTGACAACATTCAGAAAATCAGACAAGCAGTCTGTGCCTCTGCATCAGGAACAGCAAATGTGTTGTCTCTGTGTCCACCTAATATCAATTCAAACACCATGACACAATTCCATCAGATTAATGATAAAAACCTAGAGGACATTATTCAACTTCTGAAGTCCTCCTCCTGCTGCCTTGATATTATTCCAACGGGATTTTTCAAAGATGTTTTTCGTTGCATGGCCTCAGATCTACTTCATATAGTAAACAAATCTCTTCACTCAGGTATTTTCCCACAGGCCCTGAAACCTGCAGTCATTAAACCGCTCTTAAAAAAGAATAATCTAGATGCTTCAGTAATGAACAATTACAGGCCCATATCAAACCTCCAATTTCTAGGTAAAATCATTGAAAAAGTTGTTTTTCAACAGTTGAGTAATTTCTTGCATTTAAATAACTGTCATCGAAAATAACTGTTTCGATGTGTTCCAGTCAGGCTTTCGTCCAAACCACAGCACTGAGACTGCTCTTATAAAAGGTATTCAATGACATCCACTTAAACACAGACAGTGGCAGAACTTCAGTGTTAGTATTATTAGATCTCAGTGCTGCGTTTGACACTGTTGACCACAGCATATTACTGGACCGACTGGAAAACTGGGTGGGACTTTCGGAAACAGTTCTAAATTGGTTTGAATCCTACTTAAAGGACAGGAACAACTTTATTTCTATAGGTAAATACACATCTGAGTTGACAAATATGACATGTGGGGTACCTCAAGGCTCCATCTTGGGGCCTCTTCTCTTTAACATCTACATGCTACCACTGGCTCAGATAATGAAAAACAACTAAATGTAAACGGTCTGCGAGTCACAAACCCTCAAAGTACACCCTGTAGTGAGTAAAACTCTAACACAGAGAAGACCTGTCTGTGCTGCCCCAGAACGCCTCGTTGGACATTTCTCTTTTTCCATTGTTTGCTTCTTGGGTTCTGTGACGTGTGAACACCCAGATCAACAACAAATGACCGGATTGGCCCAAATGGACCAATCCGCGGAGCACCTCACACACCAGGATCTAACTAACAGGGAGTCCCATTGACTTGCATAGAGCTCCCTGAACGCTGGTAATAGACGAGTTGAAATGCTCTCCGCAGATCCATTCTCACAGCGTTAGAAACATTTTTCTTACTCGATATCAAGCCACACTTATTGTTTGACTTCGGCTGTGAGTGTTTGTGTGTGCTCAGGATGAGTTTCGCTTGTTCTCGCTGTATCACCGACCCGTAAAACTGTCCGCTCCTCGCAGCAACGAGCCTCGCAACGTCCCGACCAATCAGAGCACAGTGGGCTCACAGGGGGGGGGGGGGGGGGGGGGCAGGAGCTCCAACAAGCCGATTTAGGACAGAGAGTGAATACACAGACTATACAGAGATGCTGTGAGAAACCAATGTGAGTCTGGAACATTGAACAATGTAAATCTATTCTAGTAGACCTCAACAATGGAAATATGATCAGTAGAAATGGCCATGACACAGGACCTTTAAGAGGATTTACCTCAGTCATTTCACGTTAATGCTTTCTGTCCGGAAATCTACTTCTAAATATAATTGAGCGTTACACAAGCAAAGAGGCAACTTGTCGAAGAAGAGGAGAAATTTCTCACAACAGACGGGACGAATTGCCAATTTCAATGCAGAAGAAAGGCATCTTGGGAAACGTAGTAGCTTATTAACGAAGATGACGTACATTTTAAGTAAAAAACAAAGGAGAAAACCCATTAATATAAGATATAACATGACAGTTTTGAGTTCACAGGATATGTCCGAGACAGCCGGGTCTATCTTCAAAGCCCTCGTTGGCTTTTTCCACATTTCCTGTCTTTTCCCTGTAGAGGAATCATCCGCCATGACGCTCAAAACAACACAGCTTTTATCCTGGGATGGATGGTCCTGTCACCACCGTTTATCTTTGTCACTTCCTAATACCCACATCACTTTCCTAATACTCCATTTACTTGTAACCTGTACTGGTCGAGTGACGATAATACTGATAATGTGTTTGAGAAGCACGTGGAATTTGAGCACAAAGCATCTGGTGTTTACAGTGATATTATATAATAATAATACATTTAATTATATAGCATACTTTAAAAACAACAACATCTCACGGTGCTTCACAATGCTACGAGGAGACAATTATTATTAAGTTATCTAAGGAGCATATTGAATAAAATATGGTAGTATAAACATATGTTTAAGCAATAGCTCACGACAGGTCGTGCTGCTATGCTCATTATATCACAGCTAAGGGGCGTGGTTCGGCCCGACGCGAAGCGTGGTATACGCTCAGTATATCACGGCTAAGAACCAATCAGATTGCTTGATTTGACTTGTCCGTTTTATAATAAAAATAATATACAGTGACGATATCTCTTATTGTTGACCCATCTTCTACCTTTGTCTTTTTCTCAGTTACTGTTTGTATACTTACCTGCGAAAAGTAGTGCACTAAAATTAATAAATAACACCTAATTGTGAGGCCGGGCGTTCTCTTATAAAATCTAACAATTGTTAATCCTTAGATCCCCATAGTCTATTTCAGTGGTTCTCAAATGGGGGTACGCGGACCCCTAGGGGTACGTTGGAGTACTGCAGGGGGTACGTGAGATTTATTTTATGTTAATGAAAAAAAAGAAATATACTATTTTAGGAAAAGTAACGAAGTTTGAGCAATGTGGGTTTTATATTCATCGACTAGAGTTACACATATTTCAAATATGTAGTTAGCCTCCCTGTCAGAATGACAAAGATCCTCAGTGAAGCTCAAGCTCATGTTTCACTACATTAAGTACAACTTAAAGATCAGTTCAAAGCAACTAATGTCGTCTCAGTGTTATTGCATGATGTTAAAATTGGTTTGCCATGAATTTAGTGATGGATTGTAAACATTTGAAATGTAGCATTTAAGTGTTTCTCAGTTACAAGGTTGTTGTTTTAATAAATCAGACTCTGATGGTGCAGCGCTGACTGTACCTCTTTATATAGCCATTTTTCCCCTAACAAATAGTTTTTGCGCTGATCAGGGGGTACTTTTTTTCAAAGGGGGTACATGATTGAAAAAAGTTTGAGAATCACTGGTCTATTTCATTCGCTGTAATAAAAGTTATCGTTACTCGTTACATTCATACTGGAAAATTACAATGTTAATTGCAGGCTCTATTGTGTAGTGTTGTCCAATTTGTATTGGTGTTTCAATTGCTATATTTCGATGCATATAGGAGATTGTTTTCCATAGTGAATCAAGTTTGTTTTAATTACAAAAGCTGCTTGTTCGTCTTCTTGCCAAGAGGAATGCCTTGCACAGAGATTGAATGCTGAGATTAAACATATTGTCTTGTTTAAATACATATACACAAAAACGTATGTCGAACAGGCTTGAAAGCAGATGGTGAAAACATGGCATTTCTTACCTTTGGGTCCTTCAAGAAGTCTGCTGCTGATTAATGACTCAGTTACACGTCACCATGTTGGTTCATGTTGAGCTTTCATTCACTAGATAACTCCAATACATCCAGGTTTCTACTGTACTGTATTTGTGTTTCTTACCTGTTCAAATCCACCCAAAGTGAGACGGATCTTTTTCCTTTTAATCTGATTTTAAAGTATTTAAATGCAGAGAATGCAAACTGAGGAATGTCTGAACTGCTATAAGAAATGTTAGCATGACATTTTGATCATTATTGTGTCCTGGTCAGGGTTTTAATAATGTACGTATCATTTGCTGCTTTAACAGTGAGTCACTCTTGCAACATATGAGATGATCTATTTTCAAAAAGCAAAAGCATTGTAACTGTAGACACTCCTTATTTATTGCCATTTTACAACACAGAGTTGCACAATGAAGCGCTATCAACCTCCTTTCTCTCTTCTCCTCTCTCAAACGTTCCTGTATTTTCTGATTGTTATTCATCGTGTATACTTGCTCCGTAAATAAATCCCACTTCTGCAGTTCCCCTGAGCTGCAGGGAGCCATTTGGTCTATTTTGGATTGTTGTGTTGACGGTTTTCAGCCTTGTTTCCAGCAGCAGTAGCAGCTATTTCCAGTTCAGAAGTCTCATAAGGCCTGATATCTCCCTCAGGCGGTGGAGCAGACCAAAAACGGAGCGACAAGAGGAAAGAATATTGGACTTCATTTAGCAAAACCTTAAACATTTACAAGTTTAGGATTCGGAAAAGCTTCAATCAATTAATCAATCAATCAATCAATCAATCAATCAATCAATCAATCAATCAATCAATATTTATATAGCCCAATATCACAAATGTTACATTTGTCTCAGTGGTCTTCACAGTGTGTAGAGAATATCAGTATGACAATATGACACCCTCTGTCCTTAGACCCTCTGTCCTTAGACCCTCTGTCCTTAGACCCTCATATCGTACAAGGAAAAACTTCCGAAGAAAAGATGTTTAAAAAGATACTAACAGTGATTGTCTGTAGTACCAAAAGTTAACCACATCTATCCCCTTAAATGAATGTCCACGTTTGTTTATGCATACAGTAGATTAACGCTTACAGATTTATTATTCAGAATAAGAACGAGTGGGAATCTAAGATCTGAGATATGGGAATAAAACAGATTTTTGACATGTTTTTGGAACAAAGCCTCTTTGAGAATGAGAGGTACTCGACACACGCCCTATTTTGTTGAATTAAAACCCCAAAAGGAAATTGATGCCCTGTGAGGATTTGATGACTGAAGAAGTGCTTTGATATACTTCTTCCCCGGGCCAGATTCCCCAAAGTGTTCTTCAAATATAAGATCAGGTTCTTTGTTCTATCGACTGCGCAGAGTTGATTTAAGGAATAAAGGAGCATCGGGAGTACAGCGTGTCTTTTTAAATTGCAGGAATCACTCGTTTGTAATTGTGTCTTTTGTTATTTCTTCTTCTTGTGTCGATCACTCTTCTTTAAATCTCGGGATGTAATCATGTAATATAGGTTTTATTGCATGTGAATGGTCTGCAAAGGCTAAATATCCCAGTAACGCTTCTATTGGCTAGCGCTCCAACACATTGTACGTGATAGGCTAAGAGGCGGGACATCTCTAAGCGGTTGACCAATCACAACGGAGCCGGCCAACTAACCGATCAGAGCAGACTGGGCTCTGGTTTCAGACAGAGGGTGAACAGAGGTGCTGCAGCAAGAGACACTACATACTGATATACACCTGAACATCAGCAGGAGAGGACTCTTTAAAGTAGAGACACTACACTGATATACACCTGAACATCAGCAGGAGAGGACTCTTTAAAGTAGAGACACTACATACTGATATACACCTGAACATCAGCAGGAGAGGACTCTTTAAAGTAGAACACTACATACTGATATACACCTGACATTAGCAGGAGAGGACTCTTTAAAGTAGAGACACTACATACTGATATACACCTGCAACATCAGCAGGAGAGGACTCTTTAAAGTAGAGACACTACATACTGATATACACCTGAACATCAGCAGGAGAGGACTCTTTAAAGTAGAAACACTACATACTGATTACACCTGCATCAGCAGGAGAGGACTCTTTAAAGTAGAGACACTACATACTGATATACACCTGCATCAGCAGGAGAGGACTCTTTAAAGTAGAGACACTACATACTGATATACACCTGACATCAGCAGGAGAGGACTCTTTAAAGTAGAACACTACATACTGATTACACCTGAACATCAGCAGGAGAGGACTCTTTAAAGTAGAGACACTACATACTGATATACACCTGAACATCAGCAGGAGGGACTCTTTAAAGTAGAGACACTACATACTGATACAACCTGAACATCAGCAGGAGAGGACTCTTTAAAGTAGAGACACTACACTGATATACACCTGACATCAGCAGGAGGGACTCTTTAAAGTAGAGACACTACATACTGATATACACCTGAACATCAGCAGGAGAGGACTCTTTAAAGTAGAGACACTACATACTGATATACACCTGAACATCAGCAGGAGAGGACTCTTTAAAGTAGAGACACTACATACTGATATACACCTGAACATCAGCAGGAGAGGACTCTTTAAAGTAGAGACACTACACACTGATATACACCTGAACATCATCAGGAGGGGACTCTTTAAAGTAGAGACACTACATACTGATACACACCTGAACATCAGCAGGAGAGGACTCTTTAAAGTAGAGACACTACACACTGATATACACCTGAAACTCATCAGGAGGGGACTCTTTAAAGTAGAGACACTACATACTGATACACACCTGAACATCAGCAGGAGAGGACTCTTTAAAGTAGAGACACGACATGCTGTACTGTAACAGTTTTGTCTTCCTCTTTCAGGAAGTTTTTGAACTTGCTGAGTTTTAACAACAACAACAAACGGACTCTAAAATAAGAGCAGAGGATGTTTTGAGGAGGGGGGATGAATCCGTCACAGTGATGGTGGTGATGAGCTCGATGATGATGATGGGTGTGGATGTGAACGTCCTGTTTAGAGAAGAGAGAGAGACTTGTTATCGATATCCACGCTGGAATCTTGTTTCGTCTGTCGGCGCTGGCATTTCCCCTCTCCTTTTCCTACTGTAAAAAATCCTCCGGGGAAACAAACGGAGCGAGAGAAACACACCGAAGGATGATGGGAAGAAATAGAGTGAAATGTAAGGGGACATTTTAGCTGGGAAGAGAAGGAACTTTTTTTAGCAAAAATAGAAGAAAAATAATTTTGATTCCCACGGCAGCTTTAGACGAATCTTCCAACGCTTCTCTGCCCGTTGACTTTGAATGGGGATGACGTCACTTTGCCTCGCTTTTCGCCGAACTGCATTGTGGGGGAGCGAAGCGGAGATTTCCAGGATTCAAAATTGAGCAATGTTCAACTTTTGAAGCTGAGCTGGAAGCGTCAGCCAATCAAATCCCGTTTATGCAAATCTGACAGTAGAAGCGCTAGCCAATCAAACCGCGTGTACGCAGGGAGAACCAGACCGCAGTTCATTTCCTCCTATATTCCAAATGAGAAATTACCGTAGCAAATCACCCGGTTCTTTACGACCAGAACTATTAACGGGATACAAACCGGAGGAGCCAGGCATGGAGGGAGGTGGCAGAGGCAGTGGGTGAAACTGGTAGGTTTTCGCCGTTTGGGGTTTATATATATATTATTTCGCATAAAATCCCCGGGTTTTTTGCTTTGTATGTCGGGGGCGGGAGATTCATGTGATTGGTTGTTGGTCGCATTGCTCGCAAAAAATCCCTAAGCTGTCAGACACGCCCAGCTCCAAGATTTTCAAGATTTTTGAAAAGCTGCTGTGTGGACGGGGCGTTAAAGGGAATAAGAATCTTGGCCCACATTGATAGCAAGCAAGGTAGTTAACAATGACAATTTCAGATGAACTAAACACCAAGAAAAAAAAGCTTATCCTTTTATGATTCAATGACTTGGATATTGTATTTAAGGAATTAGATGGAATATTATCAGACGTCCTTTCAACATCTCCTTTCTTCCATGACCTGTCTTGTGGCCGTCACTCACCCTGTCTGAACATCATTTAGGAACCAGTAACTCCTTATCTCCTGACACGCTCCTGACTTCTGATGGAAATGAACTCTTGACACATCCACTCTTATCTGCCTGCAGAATAAGCTTGAAGGTAACTGCTCTTCATCTGCAAGTAACAGTGAGGTTAAGTACAGCAAATCATTGTGCACTTTGAGCCACAAGCCATAAAATGTTATCCGAAGACTTTTAATAGCCGAATATATGATCACTCGGCATGCCGACTATCTATCAAGAGCTCAGTCTCCTTCATGTGAGTGTGTTTTTGGACACGCTTGATCGAGTGTTTCAGAACTTGGCTGTAGCAGCCTTAGAAAAAGTGATCCAGGGACCTTTATAGCCAAGAAGGAGCATTACTGCGTGTGTGTGGGGCAAGGCAAGGCAGGGCAGGCAAGGCAGGGCAAGGCAAGGCAGGGCAAGGCAAGGCAAGGCAAGGCAAGTTTATTTATATAGCACCTTTCAACACAAGGCAAATCAAGGTGCTTTACAAAAAACGAAAGACATTACGAAAATGGCATTTAAAATCAGTCATTAAAAAGAAAAGATATAAAATAAACATTAAAAGAAAGAAAAACATGGATAAAAGTTACAGTGCAGTTTAAGATGTGAATAGTTCAATTAAAAGCAGCGGAAAAAGAAAGTCTTTAGTCTGGATTTAAAAGTAGTCAGAGTTGCAGCGGACCTGCAGTTTTCAGTATGCATGCCTATAGCTGTGTGTGTGTGTGTGTGTGTGTGTGTGTGTGTGTGTGATGTGTGTGTGTATGGTTTTGCTTCACGTGTCAAACCCAGACCTTCAGATTAAATGTCTGTTCTGTCTGTGAGTGTGAGCAAAGTGGAGGAATTAATCTACTGTTGTTTTGAGAGAAACATGATCCATTTTTTTTTTATTCATTGATCTAACATTAATTAACTTTTCTGTAAATGTGCCAGAGTTATCAAAGAGGCTATTGTTCACCTGTAGTCCCTGGCAGAGGCGCCGTAAGGGGGTGAAAAGTTAGGCCGATTCTAAGGGCCCGTGACTGACAGGGGCCCAAACTATTTTAGAACATTAAGAAAGAAATGTTTAAGTAACCGATTTGGTATCTTTTCATGGGGCCCAAAATCCCTGGCGCGCCCTGGTCCCTGGACAGATTGTGTATGTCAATCTAAAACACATTTCATTTTAAACAAGCAAATAAAAACATGTAACATACAGTACTGGAAATCTTAATAAAAATAAATAAATAAATAAATAAATAACAAAACTAAATAAGAACATGAGATTTATTTAAAAAGAACATGTGCACCTTATAACAGTGGGTTATAAGGTGCACAATTTTGGCCGAGTTGATTCCTCACTAAATGTAGTCTGGTCTGAAGACTTTCTTTTTGTCGCTGCTTTAATTGAACTATTCACATCTTAGACTGCACTGTAACTTTTATCCATGTATTTTTTCTTTTAATGTTTATTTTATTAGCTTTTCTTTTTAATGACTGATTTTAAATGCCATTTTCTTAATGTCTTCATTTTTTGTAAAGCACTAAGAATGCCTTGTGTTGAAAAGACTATATAAATAAACTTGCCTTGCCTTGGTCTCTGTGAGTCTCTGGGTGTTTCTCAATGTCGAGGACGCTTCCTTGCTACGACATGTCCTTCCGAGTCAAGTCCTTCAGAAGCGAGGCAAGAATCCTTCCTAGCCTCGGAAAACGAAGAATGGTGGAACAGGCTAACAGGTGTGCGTCATTTCCGAGGCCCCGCCTTAAATGGAGCGCGATTTCCGCCGCCAAAGATTTGGAAATTGGTCCGTGGCAAAGCATTGTGGGGATTTGAAGACCGTGGAGGATACACACGTGCAGCCTCGACATTTCTCGCTTCGGCGGGACTCGATGATGTATCCTTGAAATAGTGACTCTGGAGCATCCTTCCTCGACATTGAGAAAAACCCACAGTCTCCATTGCACTTCTTCAGTTAATGAAAAACTATGGTGTAGAGTTGTAAGCATACATTACAGAACATTGTCGCAGATTATCCTTTTTATTCTGAAGGATACGGAGCATAACATCCATTGTACTAAGAGTGAACTCTTGCCTTCATGTTCCTCATTGATTATTCATGACTTTCTCAACAGGTCTGTGCAGACTCACTTCGCTGCGTGACGCTATTGAAGAGGACAAACAGAGAATATAATCTGTTTTTCAGTTGGTGTCTCGGCTCATTTACACAAACTGGGTCGAGTGAAACTAAATACACTTAATTCCACACTTCTTAATTATTAGCTTTGTGCTTTTTAACTTGCTTCACAAATTTGACCTGTTTTTCTGAGAAACTCCTTTTTAAAAGTTCAGTTTTTAGCAGAAAAGCTACATATGATATTTCATTGTATACGATGTAGACTGAAGAAGTTCAAATTTGCACAAGCTTAAGCTAAATTAGGGAATTTTAACATACACATTAAATAATCAGTAATATGAATACAACACATAATGGTAAAACACTGACGGTGAACATTTTACTGCACAATAAAACATTAAGTACTTTAAGATAATTTTGCTGATACTTTTACAGAAATAAGGTTTTAAATGCAAGTACTTTGACTTCTAGTAGTGTGTGTTCACAGTGTGCTATACATACTTTTACTTAGGTAAAGGATCTTAATGTCAAAGGGCACTGAGATTTATTAAAAACCTAAAATGGTTAATTTAAATCTGTGTTTTTATTTGTCAGTGCATCTATCTCTCTAACTCACGTTGTATGAATGAGTGTTGTCTTGTAGTACACCGTCTAGACTGAAGGGGGCAGTGTAGTCACTGAAGTGCAACCCTGACATGGATATCCTGCTCCAAAAGTGTGTGTGTGTGTGTGTGTGTATGTGTGTGTGTGTGTGGTGTGTGGCCTAGCATTACTATACTTGTGGGGACCTAAATCTGTTTACACAGTCCCGTGTGGGGACTCGCCTCCCTTGTGGGGACAAATTGGAGGTCCCCATAAGGGGAATCATTAATTTTAGGGTGAAGACTTGGTTAGGGTTAGGCATGTGTTGGTTATGGTTAAGGTTAGGTTAGGATACGACTCCAGGAAATGCATGTACGTCAATGTAATGTCCCCTGAAGTTGTGTGTGTGTGTGTGTGTGTGTGTGTGTGTGGCATTTTAACTGTGTGTTTTATCGGTGTGTGCTTCTGTTTTATGAGCTCCACATCCTCCTCCTCCTCCTCCTCCTCCTCCTCGACTGGGTTTATGTGGACGGAGCCATTTTTGGGGTTACCAAGCCGGTGTTTAGATATCATTAATTCAACATCGGGGTCTTTTCCCTATTAAGGAACCATCGGAGTTCACGGGCATCGCAAAAAAAATCTCAAACCAGAATATCTTGGGGCTCTAAATATAGAAACGATTTCTTATTCGCCCCTTAATCACAGATGAGAGAGAACGTAATTAACGGGAATGTGTGTGTAAGCATGTCGGGATAAAAGGGTCAAATTCCCATGACTGCAGGAAATTAAGTTTATTTCCAAAGCGCACGGCTCCTCCCATCACACACACACCACCTCCAGGAACAGTGTGTGTGTGTCTCTGTGTCTCATCCATTGTTTTGAAGCAGACAGTCGGAGTCAGCACACACAGATTTGAGGACATGAGACACACAGCCATGTAATGTCACTCTTCACACCTTTTGAACTGCACACGTATGGCGGCGGTTTACAGGAAGTGAGGAGGATCAAAGATGTGAGGAAGGAACCGGAAAGATGGTGACCGGCGTGTGATATCAGAGAGATGAAGGGAAAAGGACAGGGGTCAAAGGTCAAGACTACTTCTACTGTATAAGCACAATCTACCCTGCTTTTCCTATCAGTTGTGGAAAAAGTACTTTAAACTTAAAATTCAGTGTGGCAAAACAAAGTCAGTTGAAATGTATAAATCACCAATCGTTATTTTAATGTTGTTCTCGTTTTAGTCTTCACCATGGCTTCACATTTAATTGTAATTTAATCAAAATGGCAAAATCCCGATATCTACTGTCGCAATATTCAAATTGAAGGGTGAAATGCCCGTTTTTAAATATATTTGAAGTATTGTGGAGATGAAGAGATATCCTGGCCTACAAATTACATTTTGTGATAATATATATATATATATATTTCACAATGATAATGACATAACGATACGAAAATTATCAATCTTGTCGATAGCGTGAATCATATCGCAATTGTAGTATCAGTCGAAAATAATTGCAATTGGGTCTAGTCTTTAAATCGTGTACTTGCTTTTCAGTTTTCTTTAATACTTTAATAATTAAAAGGAAACATCCTAACCTCTTGCAACTCCAAAGAAACAGTACATTCGTACACACATTTATCACCTTAGCATTGATTTAATTAAAAAAGAAAGGTCCTTGTTAATGAACCAGCGTTTGAAAGCAGAGATGATAATTGTGTGTGCGTGTGTGTGTTGTGTGTGTGTGTGTGTGTGTGTGTGTGTTGGAATTGACGTTGGTATTAGTAAACCTTCTCCTGCAGCACTCTGTTTGTCTCTCTTGTTAGCGCCCGCTATCATCAGATAATCGGTCGTGTAATCTGAACTCCACCAGGGGGTCGTCCGTTTCAGCTGCTGTTGTTTTAGGCGCCACAGCTGGAGTGCTGACAGACTTTTTCCAGGCTTTTTTGACACACACACACACACACACACACACACACACACACACACACACACACACACACACACACACACACCACACACACACACACACACACACACGCTGATCTCTGCACAGCTGATGAAAGGAATCAGAGTTACAGCCTGGGATTTTCCTGGGATGTTTGGCAACAAAAAGTTAGGACATCGTGTGTGTGTGTCCTAGCATTACTATACTTGTGGGGACCTAAATCTGTTTACACAGTCACGTGTGGGGACTCACCTCCCTTATGGGGACATAATGGAGGTCCCCATAAGGGGAATCATTAATTTTAGGGTGAAGACTTGGTTAAGGTTAGGATAAGTCTCCAGGAAATGCATGTAAGTCAATGTAATGTCCCCTGAAGTGATGGATATATGGTGTGTGTGTGTGTGTGTGTGTGTGTGTGTGTGTGTGGACTAGCATTACTATACTTGTGGGGACCTACATCTGTTTACATAGTCACGTGTGGGGACTCGCCTCCCTTATGGGGACAAATTGGAGGTCCCCATAAGGGGGATCATTAATTTTAGGGTGAAGACTTGGTTAGGGTTAGGGTTAGTATAAGTCTCTAGGAAATGCATATAAGTCAATGTAATGTCCCCTGAAGTGATGTATACATGGTATGTGTGTGTGTGTGTGTGTGTGTGTGTGTGATTAATCAACAGCCTATAACGTTAAAGGAGCGTTGAAACAAGTCTAAAGGTCATGTCAGGGTCTTAGTTCTGTTTCTTTAGGATGCATGATGACAGGTCTTTGATGAAATGTTCCCTAAAGGTATTTCACAAAAGAGTGGCTGTCATGTGGAAGTTGTGTGCAGAGCGTTTATCAGCTGACAGCGAAACGTAGCTCGACCGCTCTCTCAGCTTCACCGTCTGTTATCATCAGTTGCTGCAAAAGCTTTAATGAAGCTAACAGCGAGCTGGAGAACACAGTGAAGCATTTAGCGGCTGCATGGCAAAACACACAACACATACAGGTCTATCTAATCTGATCTCTAATTCTTATTCACCCACTTTTCAAATGTTTTAAAGTGATATGTTAGATGTTTTTTTATCAGCTTGAACTACTTCAAAGAATATGTTGAAGGTGCGTTTACAGACATTTATTCTCACAGTCTAGTGTCTGTACTCCTCCTTCCGTCCGTCCTTTTTATAGAGCCTTTATCCCTTTGTTTTAATCCTCACCCCAGTCACCTTCCCTCCCCTTTCCTCCTCCCTCCCTACAAACCTTTTGGCCTCCTTTTCTCCTGCCCTCCTCTCCTTCATTCATCATCTATTCTCTCCCTTCCAACCTATTCTTCCTTCCTTCCTATCTCCTCTTGTTTCTACTTCCTTATACCTTTCTCTTCTTCTTCCTGTCCTCTACTCTCCACTTCCTTCTTCCTTCCTTCCTTACCCTTTTCTTCCACTATACCACTTTTCCTCTGTCTCCTTTTAATCTTTCCTCATTTCCTCCCTTCCTTATTCCTATACTCCATCCCACAATCCTAATTTCATGTCCCCTATTTCCTTCTTTACCTTGTCTTTCACCCCTCATCCACTTCATTTTTTGGCCTCCTTACTTCCTTTTCTTGCTCTCCTTTCTCCTTCCTTTCATTCCTCTATCCATCCCTCTTATACTTCCACCTTTCAGGTCCTTTCTTCCATTATTTACAGCATCCCTATACCTCAACTTCTCCCTTCCTATGTCTTGCACCCTTCCCTTCAACCTTTTCCCACTTTTCCCACATCTTTCTGCTTCCTTCTCTCTTTTTCCTTTTTCCTTCTCCTATAACTTTCCCTTCCTTCCCTCACTCTTGTGTTTATGTTCTCAGCTCCTGGAAGTAAAGCCAGTATGCTCCCTCCTCCTCCTCTTCCTCCTCCTCTCCCTTAATCTACCTCCCCTCTCTTTCTCTCTAACTCCCCTCCTCACTTACTCCTTTACCTCAGAGCTGCTGCTACTCTCATTCAGCTCAGAGATGCGTTCGAGTGTCTGAACAAAATCTGGATAAACAAACCTGAGGAATTTGCAACGACTGGTTTGAGGGGATTTTAATTTTTAAAGAGGAAGTGACACCCCAACACAGGTACAGTGTGTGTGTGTGTGTGTGTGTGTGGGTGGTGTGTGTGTGTGTGTGTGTGGTTCGTACAGCTGCTATGTGTTGTATTCACTGTCAAAAAGAAGTGAATGGAGGAGGTTTGAAGTGCAAGTCTGAAACTGAGCTCTACAGAAATAGCCGACAGTGTTCAGGCTGTGCAGAAGAGAATACTTTAGTGACATCAGTGACCTATGCTGCTAAATCTCACTGAATTCAAACCTTTTTGGATAATCTTTTTGCCTAAATCTACAATATAGCAACACGAAAGAAACAATGGTGAGTTTTTATTTTATTTATTCTACTAAAATCATACAAAAACAAAAACGTATAATTCATACACACAAATGAACAAAACTAGTAGAAGCGGGAAGGCTGAAGCATAGCTCATGGGGAGTAGCCCTCCCGTGCATCATCATTAGCATCACTATAATAATGGCACTTATTTCGTCAAAAACGTATAGAAATTAAGGAGTACAAAGAAGTAAAGAAAACTAATGAAAACTGGAAAAAAAAAAAAAAAAAGTCAGGGCAAGAAAAAAGTAAATGCATATATAAGTAATACTGGGAATATCAAATACTTGTTAGCTGGAGTAATCTGCAAATATAATTGTTTTTACTTTAGTTTTGAATTGTTGATGACTAGTAACACTTGAAAGGTCTGGGTTGTTGTTCAAGATACATTTTGAAGTTACAACACTTAGAAAAGGTTCATTCATTCCCGCAAAGTGTTTTCTTGGATGTAAAACAGGATGTGTTTGTTTACGTCTGTCTGCAGCAGATGTCTTTTAAAAGCTTTTGGACCTCTTGGTTAAAATAGAAATTGAAATCGTTATTACGAAAGTTTACGCAGGAATCTTGGATCTCACGCTCTTTAAATGTCACATATCTTGCCAACATGTAGTTTATAAGAGTTGTTTACAGATTAACGGTTGCTTATACTGAGTGGAAGTAGATCGGGATAGTTGTGAAACATTAACATTTAGGGAAACACTTAATACAAGTCAGAATGTCTTGCTTTTGTTGTTGGAACATCCTTTGAAATCTACCATATACACTTTGTAAACTTACCTGACATTAAGTTACAGACAGCAGTGTGTGTGTGTGTGTGTGTGTGGTGTGTGTGTGTGTGTGTGTGAGTGAGATCCCGGAAAACTCTGAGTGTGAGGTTACAAGTTTAGTAGTGACACCGTACTGCTTCTTTAGCTCTGCCAAGGGAACTGTTAGTGCTCCCTGCTGTTTACGTGTGTGTGTGTGTGTGTGCGCGTGTGTGTGTGTGTGTGTGTGTTTCGTGTCTGTGTGTGTGTCGTCATTGTTGGCCTGAATGAGTAAGCACCTTTCCACACTAATGCTTTGGAGGCTCAGCGTTGATTTGTTTTTCCTAACTAAGCCGACCGCGGCTCCTGATTAATAAAGGAAAACAAAACGTGGAGCTGAATGTTGTTCGACACAATCAGGCAGGAATTATTTATGTGAAAAACTGAAAAAAACATAATGAACTTGAGAAATCACGTTTAAATTAATGTATTGGGAACTTTATCTCGGCCCTGTTGTTCTTATTTTCAGGTGTATATCAGTATGTAGTGTCTCTACTTTAAAGAGTCCTCTCTTGCTGATGTTCAGGTGTATATCAGTATGTAGTGTCTCTACTTTAAAGAGTCCTCTCTTGCTGATGTTCAGGTGTATATCAGTATGTAGTGTCTCTACTTTAAAGAGTCCTCTCCTGTTGATGTTCAGGTGTATATCAGTATGTAGTGTCTCTACTTTAAAGAGTCCTCTCTTGCTGATGTTCAGGTGTATATCAGTATGTAGTGTCTCTACTTTAAAGAGTCCTCTCCTGCTGATGTTCAGGTGTATATCAGTATGTAGTGTCTCTACTTTAAAGAGTCCTCTCCTGCTGATGTTCAGGTGTATATCAGTATGTAGTGTCTCTACTTTAAAGAGTCCTCTCCTGCTGATGTTCAGGTGTATATCAGTATGTAGTGTCTCTACTTTAAAGAGTCCTCTCCTGCTGATGTTCAGGTGTATATCAGTATGTATGTCTCTACTTTAAAGAGTCCTCTCCTGCTGATGTTCAGGTGTATATCAGTATGTAGTGTCTCTACTTTAAAGAGTCCTCTCTCTGCTGATGTTCAGGTGTATATCAGTATGTAGTGTCTCTACTTTAAAGAGTCCTCTCCTGCTGGTGTTCAGATGTATATCAGTGTGTAGTGTCTCTACTTTAAAGAGTCCTCTTTTCACCCTCTGTCTGAAACCAGAGCCCAGTCTGTTCTGATTGGTTAGCTTGCCGGCTCTGTTGGGATTGGTCAACCGCTTAGAGATGTCCCGCCCCTCAGCCTATCACGTACAATGTGTTGGAGCGCTAGCCAATAGAAGCACAAGTGATACAGAGTGATGTCACTATGTGAGTGTTGGAGAGAAACTCACAGGGATCTGAGCCTTTTGAAGACCATTTACATGCACTCAAACGTACATAACACACACTACAGGAAAGGTAAACCCCAAAAATCAGAATAGAGCGCCTCTAAGTAAAAAAATAAATGACCAGAAAGCAAAAGACGACTTTAAGTGCTGATGGGAGAAAGGATAACGCAGGTCACAGTTTCTGCTCCAGTGGTTTTCTTTACTCTGATGCAGAGTCTGTATAAAGAGCTGAGTGTCAACGTATTGTACGTCACCAGCGAAGCAGTAAAAGCCTCCAGGGCAGCGAGAGGAAGTGTTTGGAACTGGGAAAACATGGTGAATGCTGGGAAATCCGTTTCCCCAGAGAACAAAGTACTCAGTGTGATTGCCTATGAAGAGATTACAACAGTTCCCATTAAGAAAAAACAAAATGGTTCCATTGAGTGTTAACTTATTGATGGTGTTAATATGAATAAGGATGCTGTTTATGTCTTTTATTAAACTGTATGTATTCTTTGAGAAATATAGATCAATATATTAATTGAAAGACCAAATATTTGACAACCCTGTCTCCTAGAAAATGAATCTTAAACTACAAATTATTACAGAAAATAGGTTTTATAGACATGAATTGTTCCCTTATTTAAATGTCTTATCATGATCATGAAGTAATATGTGTAAAAAAGTATTTACCAAGTCCCAAAAGTTTTAAACATCACTTACGCTCATTTATTTTACCTACAATTAACTAAAAGCAACTAAGGCATTACATTACATTAAATGTCGCTTTTATCCAAAGTATTTAGTACTGTGGAAAATCCCCACAGGAGCAATTTTGGGTGAAGTGTTTTGCCCAGGGACACAACGACATGCTGACTGCAGTGGGACTCTAACTTGCTACCCCCTGATTCCAAGTCCAGCACACTAACCACTGAGCCACAGCCTCCCAGGGCCTGATTTCAAGTTAAAGGCGACAGGACATGTTTACTTTATTATCAGTCTACTGAAACTATGATATTTCTAAAGTGCTTATGTTGCCTAAACAGAAACAAACAAGGGGCTCACGATGCAAACACATCTGTAATGTCAAAGAAAGTCCTGAACGCTGTCAACACCAACGACCCTCAAATCAACCTAATCCAGGCGTTACCTCACACATAATAAGGAACATGACTATTATATAAATGTTATTTCTGGCAAAGGTTTCCCAGCATCGATAATATCCGTAATGAGCTTCAGATGAAATAATTACTGCTTTTTATAGCTTTTGTTTTAGAGGAGCGTATCAGTCTCTGTCTCATTTGCACTGAACTGAACTTTTCTAAATTGGTTTGAATCCTACTTAATGTATAGAAACAACTTTGTTTTCTATAGGTAAATACAGGTCAACAAATATGACATGTGGGGTTCCTCAAGGCTCCATCCTGGGGCCACTTCTCTTTAACCTCTACATGGTACCACTGGCTCAGATAATGAAAAACAACAATAAGTTGTAAGAGGTGAGGGCAAGATGAAAGACTGAGGTTAATAATGAAACGCAAACAAATGAATATTCACGTTAGCCTGATGGAGAGGTGAGGAAGAAATAAACAGAGAGAAGGGAAGGAAATAAGTCGTAGAGGCCGAGAGAGATTTAAAAACGGTGAAAAAAGTCAATGGGCTTTTGTGTAGAGGAGATAAGGAGTGGAAGTTAAAAATAGGAACAACATCTGGTAGTACCTTCTTAGTTTATCATCAGATATGAAAGTACACAACACATGCAAACACTCTTCTTTCTGTTGCACACATTAACACAATTTCTCGCTTAATAATACCATTTTATTTTATACTTTTCTTTATTAAAAGCGGCACAAAGACAACACGGTGCAAGATGAAAGCATGTGTTCTCTGTGTGGTTCAGTTTGTCCCTGATTGTAATTGCTCCTCCGGTAAATGTCTTAAACTACCTGTTGTTAACTAACTTTAATTTAACAAATGATGCGTGGCATTCCTCTGTCCAGATCTCATCTCAATCCCATGTAGACGATACGCCATGAATAACATCTGGAAATGGTGAAAAATAACAAGGCAATGCATTCAATAGAGTCATAGCATTGCACTTGGAAGATTTACCACATCTTGTAGTATTCAACCAAGAAATCAATACAAACGGACGTCTGTTTTTTATTATACGTGTATAAAACGTACATTTTAGAAACAATAGCGTCCTTGATTTCATGAAGTAGTTGAACTTGTTTTTGTTCTTCATACCCCATTTCCTCATTTTTCCTGTATGGTTTGTCTGTCATGTGGTTTTAATTGTTTCCCTTCTTGCTTCGTAGTATAGACTCCATCGATAATTGGGCATCCAAAATGGATCGGATCTGTTCCTCGATTGTTGAATGTCTGACAGTCAATGCAAGATGGAAAACCAGCCAAATGTGGTCAAATCTTCAACTGTTAGCTTCATGACATGGTGTGTTTCCTTGACATTAACAAACACTTTATGTTGACGCCGCCGCAAACCACATATCCAGTTCAATGTGGAGCCATCTTGGTGATTTACTGTTTTAAATGACAGCGTTTCCATATTTTGATTTCACATATCTGCAATATTTCCACCACAAAAATGAGCAAAACAAAGAAACCAAACAACACTGTACAAAGCGCATTGTCCACAGTGGAGTAAATCGGGCGTATGAGAGTGACTCAGCGTTTACTGATCCTCAGGACAAATGATTAAACTCCTATAATGTGATCACAGAGTGTGAAAACACAGATACATCCGTTAGAGTCCGTTAGAGTCCTTATGAGTCCGTTAGAGTCCTTATGAGTCCGTTAGTCCTTCAGGGTCCGTGTGAGAAACCGTAACTCTGAGTCAAACATTTCTTTAGGGGGAAATGTTTGATTTTTAGTTGGGGGGGGGGGGGTGTTACCCAACACAGACATTGACAGATAAATCAATATGACGTGGAGAACACTCATCACATTTAATGTAAATGAACGCTTGATGATCTCCATGGGTCAAACATACAGATTATAGCCTCTTGATAGTTTGCAGGAAGACAGTTTATTATCTCCAAAGATGCTAAAAAGATCTTTACCATACATTTTAAAAGTCAATTCCCCTTAATTCGTCTGCAATTTGAACTACGGAGACGCCCCATTCTCTTACAATATTAGTTTATATCAAGATTTGGGTTGGAAGGGTTATTTTACAGAGGCCATATTGTGCTTTTTGGGGGTTTCCCTTTCCTTTAGTGAGTCCTATAGGTTTTGGTGCATGTCAATGGTCTGCAGAGGCTAAAATGACGCCTCCATTGGACTTTACTTCTGGCACATAGTGACATCACTATGTAACTTCTATTGGGTAGTGCTCCGACACATTGTACGTGAAACAGAACAATATAACCTTAGAAAATAAGATACTCGAGACTCGTTTAATTCGATGTTTTGAGTGTTTTTTTATGCGCATATGCTTCGTAAAATAACCAATCTTCATTATAAAACGTACTGTAATATTGTAATGGTGCTAGTAAAACCCATGTGTCCTTATGTACCAGTAGTCAAATTGTCTTTATGTAACTGCAAAGGAATACAGTTACCTTTTCACGGTATTCTGATTACATTAAGCCGGATTTAGAAACGTAGAAGCAGTGAAATATCAAATTCGAGTACGTTCTTTGACACACATATGCAAATCTGTTGCAGAGAAAGATAATTTAAACTGGATAATGTAAAGGTTTACTTTCTGTATATAGACTGAGCATGAGTCACGACACTTATCCTAAATGTCACGTCCTCCTCTCGACATTTCACACGACAGCTGTTGTTTTCTCCACTGTTTTCTTCGAGACATTGTACATCTCTGCGGGCGACTTCCCTCCAGTTTCACCGCAGCACAATCCTCTGCTTACCTTTAGCATTAAGGCCGGAGCAATTTCCTCCAATCAGACCGTGCAGTGTGGTCTGAGGACGGCTCAATTATAGACACACACATGTGGTAGTAGACAGAGGAGGGCAGTCTTTGCAAATCGCTGTGAAAGGTTTGCATGCTAGGATGAATGAAGTGAAGGTTAAGATGTGGCTTGAGGCTGTTTGTTATGTGAAGATGGATTATATACTTTAAAGGCCTGCACATACGTATGGTTTGTCATATTAAGTTACTTTTTGCGGAGGTGCTTTCAATGGTTCCTTTAAGGTCAGACTATGACTTTTGAAACTACATATGTGTCTTTTTACATGAGAAACTGAATTCACAAACACCCGATGGTTACTGGCTAATGTTAGCATGACTTTAGTGAGTCAGTTTGCCGGTGTTATGACATGTAAACAACGTCTCTTAAGGGATAGCAGTGTCCTTTTGCAACTCACACACATAGGTCTTATCTGACATTTCTCAAAAACGATTGCATGTATTTGCAAGTATCTTAAAGTATATTCATAGGGCTTGTAATGTAATGCACCTGATGAAGTGTCTTGCGTGTTTTTCCTCATCATTGCTGTTAAAAAACCAATAAAGCTTTAAACAATATGAAGATTATGTGCAAATATGCAGATTTTAAACCTTAACTCAAGGTGTCTGCTCATTGTGTTGTTAACTTCTTCTTCAGAAACTCCTCTAGGCTTTGCTCATGTGTTTTAATCGACCGTACAGATTTGATTTGCATCCATTCGTTGGAGCAGTAACTTACATATATGTTCGTTTTTAGGGACTCACAGGAGCCATAGGAAATAAACCCGGGAGCAGAACGATGGATAAAATGTATGAAAACATTTGAGACACAATTGTCATGCTAAAGGAAACAAGAAATCTGACTGATGTGCACTTTGTGTTCACTGTTGATGTGTATATGGATGTGCTGAATAAGGGAAGTGCAGAGGTGGAAAAAGAGATCTGTCCCCAAAGTAGCAAATATCTGCCGAGTCATTTGTTTCACGTCTGCCTTATTTCCTCGGGGGTTTTCCTCTCTTAGTTCTGAAGCCGTATCGAGGATCACGTGCTGCTTCGTTGAGTTTCCTGCACGTTGCACTCAGTCTGAAACGTTTCAATCAGGGCTCGATGCCAACGGCAGGAAACGGAGAGATTAGGTCTAAAGCCTGGCGTGAGAGTGCAGAACATGTATTAGACAACACGATATTAACAGTAGTTGAAACGGCAGGAAGCACCTGCGGGATTCTTGGGGAATGTTGGGTATTTTCTAAAAGGTTTACATTGTTCAAGCTATCACTAATCGTGTTAACCTCTTAAGCGCCACGGACTCGCCGAAGGGGCCGAAATCACAACATCTGCGTCTTAGGGCTTCTTAAGATTTAATAAACTATGAATGTTTCATATCTAAGTAACGGGGAGAAACTCAGCTAACTGATTTTTTTATTTATTTATTTTTTAAAGCCTCAAAGCTAACGCCGAGCCTCTGAATTAGCCACGGGCAAACGAATCTTAAGGCCGTTAGCACAGAACTCTAGCTATACCGATCAATATACTTATTGGATCTGCACCAACAAGCTTAGCTAACATCCTGAGAGTCCACAGATTATAGACGTATAAGGATCATCACTGAGCGATCAGAACTAGCGATGGGGAAGCAAATACAGGCGACACACGACGTAGCTTCAGGTAGCAAAACATGGAGATATGCACCTTAGCTGAAAAGTCGTGTTCAATGGCATTAAAACGAGAAAAACGCGGCTGAAGGTTAATCCAATGTGTCTGTCACTTTGAAAGAATTATTAATAAACCATAATTCCATTTTTATGCAAAAATCGGTCCCAAGTAAAGATTTAGGATTTATCTATTTCGGTCATTTCTAACCGTCCTAACAACATTTTTACCAATCTAGACAATTATTAGAGTCAACAGATAGGGAATAAAGTAGTGTTGGGGAGGAAGGAAGTGAGGAAGAGGGAGTAGAGGAGGAAGTGGGGGGAAATAAAGAAGAAAGGAAGACATTAAGGATAGAAGAATGATGTAGTGATTAAGGAGAAGGGAACAAAGGTGACGAGGAAGGAAGGGAAAAGAGTGAATGCAGCCCCTCGGCGTCTCGCTGTGTTTTGGATGCAGCCGATTTATTTTCATGCGTTTGTGCAAATTCCTCGGACTCAATGTGCATGGTTTCTCAATGGGTTTCCACACACACACACACACACACACACACACACACACACACACACACACACACACGCACACACACACCACACACACACACGCACACGCACACGCACACACAGAGAGATTAAAGCCAGATTTGTGTCTGACGGGGTGAAGTTATGGTGAAACTCTCAGATGTGGAGTGTGTGTGTGTGTCTGCTTCTTGTTGACTTGTGTCCCGCTGCCTCTCTCCATCTCACACACACACACACACACACACACACACACACACACACACACACACACACACACACACACACACACACACACACACACCACACACACACACAAAGTTGGTAAATGGAGATAACTGCAGTATCAACATATTTAAATAAAAGCACTATATTTGACATTTCGACATCCCTTCCAGTCTTTTATTGTCAGAGGTTATAGATTTTTTTTATCTTCACATGTTTCAATTCTAGTATTGTTTATTTCTACACTTTATTTTCTACTTATGTGCAATCAATCCTCATATCTATCTTATAGGTGGAACCATCACATGTTATTACTTGGAAACTCACGAAAATGATCAAAATAGTCACCAATTATTTGTATTTAATTTCTTCTAATTGACTCATGGACATTTGAGCTGTACTTGTGTAAACTTTGGTGCACTTTAATTTCTTGCATCAAGATTTGTACACTATTTTAAACGTGCAGAAATCTTCATTTTTAAAGCAAGTTAAAGTACAATACGTCCCTCTGAAATGTAGTAGAGTAGAAGTTAGGTGGCATGGAAAGTAAAGACTCAACTTAAGCACCTTAAATGTTTACTTACGGTGCTAAAGGGAAACAGTACGGGTCCATTTGAAGCCTCAGACAAAGTGTGTGTGGCTTCTGTCGCGGGAAAAACGCCTTTTTGATTACAACAGAATCAAGTCCAGCTCGATTTGACGATTCTCTGGATCTCCTCCAATCTAAACCACTCCGCTGTCTGCAGACTAATGCATCCACTCCTCTGTTTATTAAGAACAGAGTCTTTCTTAAATAGAAATCACTTAGCAAAAACATCGGCTAGTTCGCACCACGTCCAACGGTCCACTTGGGAGCATTTCAGGATGTTTTACAGGACTAGCCATAGCTTCCTTTTCTGTTTATTTGTATTGTATTTTTCGTGTTCAGCAGATTTCACAAGACCCCCGAGACCCTGCATTAAAACACTGGAGCGTGGGAGCTGCGCTTCTACCCTTTTTTAAAAAGCTTTGGACCTTTTCCCATTGTGTTATTCAGCTGAAAAAGGCCGTGACAGATGATCCCATACAATTCTACCATCAACGGACAGAAACCTTTATTTTTAGAATATTTAATATTACACAAGTGTCTACAGTACGTGTGACATTACATTTTAGCAATCAATCAATGAAATCAGTGTTTATTTATATAGCCCAATATCACACATGTTACATTTGTCTCAGTGGACTTCACAGTGTGTACAGAATATCAGTATGACAATACGACACCCTCTGTCCTTAGACCCTCTGTCCTTAGACCCTCTGTCCTTAGAGCCTCTGTCTTTAGACCCTCTGTCCTTAGACCCTCTGTCCTTAGACCCTCTGTCTTTAGACCCTCTGTCCTTAGACCCTCTGTCCTTAGACCCTCTGTCCTTAAACCCTCTGTCCTTAGACCCTCTGTCCTTAGACCCTCTGTCCTTAGACCCTCTGTCCTCAGACCCTCTGTCCTCAGACCCTCTGTCCTTAGACCCTCTGTCCTTAGACCCTCTGTCCTTAAACCCTCTGTCCTTAGACCCTCTGTCCTTAGACCCTCTGTCCGTAGACCCTCTGTCCTTAGACCCTCTGTCCTTAGACCCTCTGTCCTCATACCCTCTGTCCTCAGACCCTCTGTCCTTAGACCCTCTGTCCTCAGACCCTCTGTCCTCAGACCCTCTGTCCTTAGACCCTCTGTCCTTAGACCCTCTGTCCTCAGACCCTCTGTCCTCAGACCCTCTGTCCTTAGACCCTCTATCCTTAGACCCCTCTGTCCTTAGACCCTCTGTCCTCATACCCTCTGTCCTTAGACCCTCTGTCCTTAGACACTCTGTCCTCATACCCTCGGTCCTTAGACCCCCTGTCCGTAAACCCTCTGTCCGTAGACCCTCTGTCCTTAGGCCCTCTGTCCTTAGACCCTCTGTCCTTAGACCCTCTGTCCTTAGGCCCTCTGTCCTTAGACCCTCTGTCCCTAGACCCTCTGTCCTTAGACCCTCTGTCCTTAGACCCTCTGTCCGTAGACCTCTGTCCTTAGACCCTCTGTCCTCAGACCTCTGTCCGTAGACCCTCTGTCCTTAGACCCTCTGTCCTTAGACCCTCTGTCCTTAGACCCTCTGTCCTCAGAACCTCTGTCCGTAGATCCTCTGTCCTTAGACCCTCTGTCCTTAGACCCCCTGTCCTTAGAGCCTCTGTCCTTAGACCCCCTGTCCTCAGACCCCCTGTCCTTAGACCCCTCTGTCCTTAGACCCTCTGTCCTCAGACCCTCTGTCCGTAGACCCTCTGTCCTTAGACCCTCTGTCCTTAGACCCCCTGTCCTTAGAGCCTCTGTCCTTAGACCCCCTGTCCTCAGACCCTCTGTCCTTAGACCTTCTGTCCTCAGACCCTCTGTCCTTAGACCCTCTGTCCTTAGACCCTCACATCGTACAAGGAAACACTTCCAGAGAAAGCCACAGTTTAAAGGGAACATGGGAGAAACCTCAGGGAGAGCAGCAGAGGAGGGATCCCTCTCCCAGGACGGACAGACTGCAATAGATGCCGTGTGGAAATCGAAGAGATAATACAGTTTACAGCATATAGACCGAATGTTAGGAAATGCATGTGTCTGTGATAAGAAGATGAGTCCAGGAGGATGTCAGCAATCCTGTGGGAGCCATCAGGGAAGCAGTGTGATGAGAGTCAGGCAACACATTTTTAAAGTTGTGGACCTTATCCCGTTGTTGTCTTTAGCAAATATAACATGCATGGATGGAAACATGCGTCTAAAGATGTAATTTACTGAAAAAGGCCGTGGCATATGATCACAATTGTACCGAAAAAGTACTGAAAGCTTGATTTTTTGAATATTTAATTACACAAGTGTCTACAGGATGTGTGACATTTACATTTTAGCAATTGTTGTTAAAGCTTTGGACCTTAAACCATTGTTTTCTTTAGCAAATAGAACATGCATGGATGGAAACATGCGTCTTTACATGTCATTAACTGAAAAAGACCATGGCACAATTGTACCGAAAAAGTACCGAAAGCTTGATTTTTTTTTTGAATATTTCATTACATAAGTGTAGTGTAAAGTGTAGGTAGTAGGGGTCTTGAAAGGAGCGTCCACGTCGCGGCCCTGGGAGTATTGACGAGATCGACAATATCAACTAGATCGACTAGATAGACTAGATAGACTAGATACTGCTAATCCTATCACCACTACAAGCAACAGTTACAAGCTACAAAACAGCCACAAGCTACGCTACAAGCCACAAGCTACGCTAGCCGCAAGCTAGCACAAGCTACGCTACAAGCTACGCTACAAGCTACGCTACAAGCTACGCTACAAGCTACGCTGAAAGCTGTAAGTAAGCCACAGAACACCAAGAGAAACACCATGCCTCGAGATCAGCTGTGGCTGAACCACATCTAACCAAGCCCTGTAACTGACTGCCTTGTGGACACGATAAGAAGTGTAAAGTGTAAAGGATGTGTGACATTTACATTTTAGCAATTTTTCTTGTAAGCTTTGGACCTTATCCCATTGTACTTTTCAGCTAATAGAACATGAATTGATTTAAACATGTGTCTTTAGATGTCATTAACTGAAAAAAGGCCGTGGCATATGATCACAATTCTACCGAAAAAGTACCGAAACGTTGCTTTTTAGAATATTTCACTACACTAGTGTCTACAGTACGTGTGTCTGACTTCAATTCAAAGATGTAATGTCGTATGCACATAAGCTACTGTGTAGAAAGGCCCGAGCTTAAAGAGAACAACGTGAGTACAGTTTTGGACAACAATTAGCGCTTTTTGTTATCCAAGGTTTGAAGAAGGGATGCATTTTGGGTAAATAAAAGCAAATAATGTAGGAATGAACTATTACAAACCAAACCAAGGACTAAAAACTGATCTTAAAACCAAACAGACAATACAAGAACATAATATATATAAAGCGACTGCACAATCACAACGAGACGTACACAACAACAAGCATTTCATTGCAATACAAGGCTATTTCAGGGATTTGCAAATACGTTGGGACACCTGTAATAGATGTTTGAAAGACGAAGAAAATTCAAAGCAGGAGCATCCGATCCATTATCCTAAATGTTGGTATGTGTCAACTCCAAGAACAATGAATCCAAAATGATAAGAAGGTGTTGAGAAGACACGTACATTATATTGCTTTATACATACATCCGAATGATACGACTATCAGAGAGGAATACTGGTGAATGAGGAAGGAACCGAGTGTTGAGAAAGATATTGGATTGCTTCATACATGCAGACTAACTATCAACACATGCACGAGAGGAATGATGGTGACGACATGAACTCAAAACCTCCATCATTACGTCCCACAGTCCTGACGTCACAGAGAGAGTGGGAACTTGGTGGTCTGTTGATAATGTTCCCTGATTCTCCTTTAATGCTCTGGTTTCTGGTTGACTAACGTCTTCATCCCTTTCTTCAGGGGGACCACACGTGGGCCACCATGTTGGGTCAGAGCGTTCGTCTGCAGCCGGTTCCGATCCAGAGTCTGTCGGAGCTGGAGAGAGCCCGGCTGCAGGAAGTGGCTCTGTATCACCTGGAGGAGAGGGAGCTGGAATTCAAGATCAGCATCCCCAAAGGTACGGGAACGTTTCCTCACTCCAGTACGTCCTCGTTACATTTTTGGGATTATTTGAAGCTAACGCAGTACTCGCCTACGAACTGTCGGTGCCAGGGCGTTCAGTGCAACACAAAAACGTCCCAACTTGGGATCCATAAAGTACTTCTTATCTTATCTGGAGATCCTTAATGCTGCTTCCATCAACATCTTCAAGTCTTCATTAAAAACTCACCTGTTCTCCATGACCTTTGACCCCTGAACCATCACAGTCCCCCCTGCTAACCCTAACCCTATTATTTGCCCTTCTTGTTTGTTTGATTGTTTCAAAAACTGATTTTAAACCCCCGTCTCCTAAATGAACTCGGTCTATTGGCGCGTTCACACCGATTACTTTTTCCACAATAGTTCATCAGAACTCAGATATATTTGCGTTCACACCAAAAAGCCCCTGAACTAAATTAGTTCATCAGAACCATTTGTACCCCCTTTCGTGGGAGAAAAAGGTTCCTATTTCTGATTGGCTGGGCGGATTGCAAACCACGCCCCGTAAACTCCAAAAAGTTTTGTAGAGCCGCCATTTTATTAAAAACGCAGAGAGACTAACTTATGGCAACACAAAAGAAAACATGGTGGAGATGAGGAGGTGTCGGCGTTCTGGCGATTTACTCGGAAGGCTTCAGTAGAAGCTGCTGGGACTGAAGCCTTCCCCAACTCCGGGGACTTCCGGCCGGGGACTTCCGGCCGGGGACTTCGGGCGGCAGTATACGCCGTGAAGTTGTTTGCGGCCTGCCAGTAAACCCGAAGAAGAAGAAGAAGAAGAAGAAGAAGAAGAAGAAGAGAAGAAGAAGAAGAAGAAGAAGAAGAAGAACTTATTCCGGTGTGATTGTGAACGCGATCGGCTTTAGTTCATGAGGACTAAAGAGTTCTCATGAACCTTTGTGGGAAAAGAACTTGGTGTGAACGCCCCTTATATGAGTTTTACAGAACTCAGTATATTCTCACGTAAGGTATCGTAAGAAACCCGTACTTACATCAAAACACACTGCAACCCATCAAGATTTAAAGGGAATGATTCAACTTAAAAGAAACAATACATCATGTGTAATTTAAGGCAAGGCAAGTTTATTTATATAGCACTTTTCAACGCAAGGCCATTCAAAGTGCTTTACAAAAAAAAATGAAAGACATTAAGCATTAAAAAATAAAAGCTAATAAAATAAACATTAAGGAAAAATACATTGGAGAAAAATACATGGATAAAAGTTACAGTGCAGTCTAATATATGAATAGTTCAATTAAACATTACAAGAAAAAGTACATGGATAAAAGTTACAGTGCAATTTAAGTGTTAGAAGTTCTATTTTTTGGCATTTGGAAAGGGCTACGTTAACCATTTTCGTTTCCCTCCATTTTTGGTGTTATGCTAAGCTAACCAGCTATTAGCTGTAGCGTCCTATTAAGTGTACAAACATTGCTAGTGGTATCAATATTCTCTTCTATCTCTTGGAAAGAAAGCAAGTTATGTATTTTGAAAGTTTCAAACTATTTATTTAAGAGTTAGCTGCCAAATGGAAACCTTTTTTAATTCAAGAAACACCTGGCTTGGTCTTCTGTGTGTAATACCGTTACATACATACATACATACATACATACAACATAACAACTTTAGCGTTCGACTTTCTTGAATTTTACATATAAACAAAGACATACAACTAAACCACCTTCTAATTTCTTGAAGTCTTGTTGCTTTGCCCGGCGAACATGTTTGAAGACTTGTGTAGAATCTTAGAATCAATTTAGACCAATCAACAATTCAAATTATACCACAAAAGCTTGGACTCTCAGACTTTGGAGAACCCATTAATGTCAGTAATGTGATGTTTCTTGAGGGATGTCTCCACTTCCAATGCTTGTCTTGGTTGTCCTCGGAGAGCAGAGGTTAGAGCAACAAGCCTGTGATAGCGTTGGTTAGATGTCCCTCAGAGTTGCATCCCCCTCCTCCCGTAAAAAGCCAAGGTTGAACGGAGCCATAACAGTGTGTGAGAGAATCTGAGGAATGAGTGTGTGGCGCTGAGGATCAACACTTTCCGGTCAAAGACAACATTCTCCACACATGTGTAAGCAATCTGAGCTGTGACTTATGATAAAGGAGGGCAGAGGGTCTTCCATGTGTCTTGGTAGATATCTCAAGTTAAGATGCTTAAAGAATGACCGATGTTCTGACGAGGAGGGTTTAAAAGCGTCTCCTTGATCTTTGCTCTTTACCTGATATGGACATATATGAGTAATCCCATGAGACCCGGAAGTTAGCATCGCTCTGGTTCCCTGGACCGAAAGATAATGGGATTTTTCCACTGGTTCTTGGATTATTGCAGAACACAGCTTTGTGGCAAACAAGAGTTTCTTATAAGTATACATTGGGTTCAATAAGATAACCTAAACAAAGGAACATTTTTAAGCGTAAATGCATTTGAGTGAAAAGCTAACTGGCCAGCTAGCGTAAAAGCTAATAGTGGGGTATATACTGACGTTTTTTATGATATAGAACAAAACAACCTTATTTCATGCATCTAACAACACAATATATTCCAGATTTGGGGTTTTAAGAGGCGTGGCTTTAAAGTTTGCAGCTTAAATGCATTCGCCCGGAGTGAAAAGCTAACTGGCTAGCTAGCGTAAAAGCTGTGTGGAGGTATTTAACCCTTGTGTTCGAAAGCTGTTACCGTTTACGGTGTTCGCGGGTCAATTTTGACCCATGATTTATCTCAGTCCAAAACACTCAAAAATAATGACTATCATCCAATATTGTTTTAACTACATCATAACTAACTTATTATGCATTCATAACTGTACAATTCTATTGTTATTTAATTGTATGGCCCCAAAAAGCATTACACCACATATTTAAGTAAAACATGTGATTACATTCACTCATTATATTTCCTATAGTGAAGACGGTGGATCATTACGTTATCTGACTATAATAGACTAATATTAGAATACAATCTCCCCCCAAAAAAGTTTTAAATTATTGTTGCAGTGGATGGCGGGGGAGGGGTGTCTAAAGTCAAAGATGAATCTTGATTGGGCCAAATTTGACCTCGAGTCACCCACAACAATGCTGCCGGGTCTCCCCAGACCCGAACACCAAATTATACACTTTGTTTTTAGAGACCTTCCGACTTGGCTAAAATGGTCAAAATCAGTTCTGTAGTGGCTGGATTTTGTGGAGGATATCGTGAAGCCTTGTTCCGATACAAAAAACTAAAGCGCAGTTATTATATAATTGTAACTTGAAATGGGTCACGGGAGACCCCGAACACAACATAAGGGTTAAGGTCATTTGGGTTTCTAATGTTCCTTATTTTAGGAATCTAACAAACAATCTATTCCAGTGACCCAGTGGTTCCCAAACTTTTTCAGTCGGGCCCCCCTTGGGTATTGTAAATATTCTCGGGACCCGGTTCCCATCTATATTGGTAGGATTAATTGTATATTGTTGTAAAAACATTACATTTTCTCTGCTAATAATAAGAAGATACAAAGATCCAACTATAATTTTATAATTTATTATGGATTACACATGAACAAAAGTGCCTGTAATAGATACTGTGAATTAATTTGGCCTAATTAAAACTGGTTGGCCTTCTTCCCTGAGTAGTAGATTTATAAATTCAAATTTCTTTAAGGAAAATATATTAATTAACTACTATTTCTACTGCAGGTTGCAAACAATCACATCACTTTGCCATTCCTATTCCACACTAGCTTATCAATGACTTGTGTGCGCTTGCTTTCCCTCGCAGATCTTCTCAAACCGGGGCTGTTGTTTTGAGACTGCCCTTCAGTTCATTCTCAATGTTCAGCTTTGATCTGTATTTCGTTTTGATGGCAGCAACAGCAGAAAAAGTCTCACACAAGTAGGATGTGGCAAAAGGCAGCATTATGCCCACAGCTCTCTGACCGATGAGATATTTTCGAGCAGTGTTTGTTTACAATTGAATAATAATAACAATACATTTGATTTATATAGCTGCACTTTAAAAACAACGTCATCTCAAGGTGCTTCACAAAGCTAAAAGGAGAAAATAATAACATTTTAAAAATCTTCCCGCGACCCCCCCTGCAGTACCTCCGCGACCCACCAGGGGTCGCGCCCCACAGTTTGAAAACCACTGCAGTAACCCATTGATTTGGATAAGAGGGAACCAAAAGTGCAAAAATGCTGACAGATGTGGGGGTTTTAAGAGGCGTGGCTTTAAGGTTTCTGTTGATAAGTGCAGGATTATTTCACAGGCTTCCACATAAAAAACATCTCTCTCTCTGAGTGAGAAACTTTGTCTCACTGCCATATCAGCATCGGAGTTACATCACATCCTGTACAGTCTGATATCACTTTGATAGCAGCAGAAAATCCCTCAACACTTGCTGCTGCAGCCGTTCCTCTTGGATCTGCTCGCTGCTCTGTGCATTCTTATCCGTCTGCAATCTAAAAAAAATCCAGCCAAGAAAGAAAAAGATATCTCCACCGACACGCCGTAAATCTTTCAAACACCTCGCAGTCTGCAGACGGGGAGGTTTCTGCTCCTGTCTGTTGGGTCTGGAGGAGGCGCTGACGTCGGGAGGATAACCGTATCGAGGCTGATGCGAAGAAACAAACACTGCTGTTTGTACTGTGTGTGTGGGTGTGTGTGTGTGTGTGTGTGTGTGTGTGCGTGTGCGTGTTTAAGCTGCTTTTCTCAGACTCGACGGCTCGTGCCCATGATGTTATTATCTTTTAGGGTTTTAAAACCTGCTCAACCTTTGTCCACCTTGCTTATTCACACATTATCTCAAATGAAAAGTAGGATTATTTATGCTTCAGCTCATCTGCCAACATGATTTTTAACACTACAAAAATATATTTTTCTTACTTTCTGTACATTTTTCTCCAAACCCACAAATAAACTGAATCTTTAACGTCACTTGTTGAGTTTTCTTATGTGTTGAAAGCATTTTCTTACCCAAAAACATTTACAATGCTTATTTTTTTATTGTGTTTCTAAAAAACACATGTCAAACCTGCATCCATGTTTGCTAGCTTACATCTTCTTCTCCTTCGTTTGCTGCATTAACCCTCCTGTTGTCTTCGGGTCAAATCTGACCGATGTACTACTTTCATCAATCATAACTTTTTTGTTTTACATTCGATAGCATCAAGGCTTCATGATATCCTTCACAGGAGACATTTGAACATATACAATTGCTGATCACAACTTTCATTGCATTTTGGATGATTTAGTCTTTGTAACACCATGGTGTTAGTAACCATCCGGATCAGATAAAACACACACGTACATACTCTATATGTGTCGTCGTCCCCTTATGTGCCCATCCCCCCATGTGAATCACACCAGGCACACACAAACACACACACACACACCAATTTGATACATTTCCCGCTCTTATGTGCCCCTCCCCCCACATGGATCACACCTGGCACACGCAATACATGTTCAGTGTCTGTTCTTTGTATATTTACTACTGCAGTTTTTCATGTATACCAGTACTCTGATACAATATGTACAGTTTGAAAGGGTGTTAAATTACATTTGGAAATTATGATTAATGGTTTTTCGTGTTAATGTAATAGCAGTTAAAACAGGACCGGTCACATTTGACCGCGAACACCAAAGTAAGGGGGGGGGGGGCGAAGACAATAGGACGGTTAATTGGTGCATTACTCCACCTGTCGATAGATGAAAAAAGTCAAAGCCATGCAATAATCTGGATCTCCTCATTCATGTGATGACGCACACAAAGAATAAGGAACATGGAATAAAACCGTGGCTTATAGCACTACTTTGGCTGGGAAACCCCTCAAATGAACCTATGTTGTCCTGCTAACGCTGAGATGTACACACAACCTTAGCATCTTCCCTTTCTTAATTGATAGTGTCTCAAGTGAGTCTCTCTTTAAGCGGTGGAAACAAGTTATCGAGTCAGGGCAACATCCTGTGAGACTCCACTCACTCCTTTAGGGAAGAATCCTCTATTCCCATCAGGTCAGGGTTCGATTACACTGGAAAAACATCATTCACCAGTCACTGATTGCTCGTTGTTTCCCTGCATTCAAATCAAGGAATAGATACCCCCGCGTATTATAGATGGAACAATCTGGGATGTTTGGGAAGAGGCCATGTGTTCCCTAATCGGAAACAGACCCTTCCTTAAAGTAATGATGTGTAAACACCAGTTTTACTTTCCCCCAAAAGGCCTTTAACCTACGGTACTTACATCTCGTCTCAGAGGGACCATGCAGAAGACAACACGCATTCACACAACCTCTGATTCCATTACAAGTGAAGTAGTTTAGGGTAACTTAACAACAGATGTATCAACACAAGTCAACACTATTTGTTGAAATAAAGAAATAATACTAAACGTTGGCAAATAGACTTTTATGTGAAGCTTTCTGCTATGAAGCTAAGCTAACCCTAACCTAACCACTCACAAGCCCACTCTGACCCCTCTGCTGGGCCCTCTCCAGGGTTCAGGTTGCCTCAAGAATTCTTCTGCTGACTTCCCTGAGGACCGTAGCCCAGGATCCCCTCAGCCTACAACCACTCACAAGCACACACACTTTCCAGAATGGGTCCAAACACCTTCTAAAATCTCATATTTGACCTGATGTCGAATAACACACACACACACACACACACACACACACACACACACACACACACACACACACACACACACACACACACACACACACACACACACACACACACACACACACACACACACACACACACACACACACACACACACACACACACACACACACACACACACACATATACACACACACACACACACACACCACACACACACACACACACACACACACACACACACACACGCACACCATGTATACATCACTTCAGGGGACATTACATTGACTTACATGCATTTTGTCCCCATAAGGGAAGACAGTCCCCACATGTGACTATGTAAACAGATTTAGGTCCCCACAAGTATAGTAATGCTAGACCACACACACACACACACACACACACACACACACACACACACACACACACACACACACACACAGATCTTTAGGCCCGTGCAACTTATTCTCAACCGAGAACCCAAAACCCCAATCCAACACCTAACCCTAAGCCTTAAACTGACAGTGATGACATTTTCTTTATAACGTTTCTTATTTTTTCATCTCTTGTCATCTATTTTCTTACTCCTGCAACGTAATGACCCAATAGAGGCGTATCTAATTTACAGAATTACTGTGTTAGCTTTTGCACAATGATGACAGATCTCTCGTTGGCTTAAACACAACACATTCTGTTCGTCACTTAACGCAGGGATTTGCTAATTAACATCCACGCCTTTAGCAGTTCTCAGACCCCATGTGATGTCTTTACGTTGAGAGTGTACAGATGTCATGAACGCAGGATCAGTCTGAATCTACTGCGTGCAGTCAGAGACGTGTGAGGAAGTGTGGGAACATCCATCTCAGTTTCTCCCCGGAGGTTAAATCCTGCCTCAGCAACACTTCCCCCACTCGACTTCTTCTCAAGGTTCTTTATTGTCCGACTAACATAGCTACAGAGTAATTATGTCGTTGAACATCTTAGGTCACAGGCTTCTCCAACAATAATACAGATAAGCAGACGATATTAAAACAATATTAAAGTATACTATAGTAAAAGTAATACAAAAAGAAAAATAGTGGAATAGTGCAATACGAGTCTATTAGATAAGAGATACATAATTACTAAGCAGCAGATGCATGTTATGAAATAGTTTTCTGCATCACTCTTTCCATTTCAAATATCTTTCTTCACCGTATTCCAGTCTTTCCTCCTCTTCATCACTTTTTTTTCATTCAGCGTTTCACATCATAGACGATACAATATTCTCTGTAAGCCTTCTGTAGTTTACGGTGAAATCACAAATCAAACATACTGTGGATAATACAGAGGCCTCACTGACCTTCAAACCGTAACCCCTTCACTTTCTCGTACACACACTTTTCGTTACACCTTCATGGCCTCAGTTATGGTGTTTTCATAGCAGTGGTGGAATACATATCTATTCATTTACTTCGGTACACATCTGAGATACTTTACTTGAGTGCATGCCACGGTGTGTTAGTTCGTTTCTTTGGCGCAGTGCAGGAAATTCTTTGTGAAGCGTGTCAGAAGTTCTTGGGACGGTTTTGTTCTTATTTGGTGTTTTTGAGAGTTCCTTCTCATGCCCCGTTCTCTGAGAGGCTGCTCCACGGGGACGAGAACTAACTCTGCGCTGCCTCTGATCTTCTGTCTGTCTTCAACTCTCTCTGGCTTTGTTTTTCCTAACAGAGTTCATCAGTTTCTTAACCCGATATATTCCTAGTTTCACTGAGAAGTTGCATCTACTGCATGTGTGTTTAAGTAGAAGTAGAACACCTTACATCAAGCATCTTTGAAGCATCCGAAATTTAAAATATGTCATATTGAAATTATACGTTTCGCCATTTCGCCAACACCAACATAAATGATTTAAAAACTGCAGGAATGTGCATTTCAATCAGTGGCGGCTCCAGAGTGGTTGTGTTGGGTAACCTACGGTAGGGCTAACCCATGCAGTGGGGGGGCTCAAGTCAGTATTTGCAATGTAATGACATACACGCCCCCCGCAGTGAAACGCCACGCGTGAGGTTTAGATTATTTCCCTGTCTCAATCAAAATGGAACTGTAAGAAATAAAACGGCACATTTGTCTTGTAGTAAATAAAAAGGGATCCCTGTGAACGTATGGTAGCACACGTTGAAGATCCAATGGGGATACTGAATGGCGGTTCCGATTGATCTCATCAGTAAGGCTTGACGCAGACCCAACGTTGCGTTGCTCTGATTGGCTGTAGGTCTGTTCAAATTGCATTCGGAGGCATTTTGATCTGACCGCGGCCGTGCTGATATCATAACGCCAGAGAATTTCCACACCTTTAGTGCATAAAACTCCCCCACTACTTAGACTATTCCTTGCACCCCTCTAGCATAAGCCCGAATGGTCTCAACCATATTGCATCAGGAACGTGCACTTGTTGTTACAGCAGGATCACTTTGTGTGTTGTGGGCACGACCCGTATGGTTTCGCAAGCCGTGTTCTCAACATTTAGCATGTTGCTTATTATTTAATTTAATTTGCTTACTTTAACATCATTGTTCAAGTCTTCACCCTAAAATTAATGATCTCCCTCATGGGGACCTCCAATTTGTCCCCATAAGGGAGGCGAGTCCCCACACGTGACTGTGATTCAGGTCCCCACAAGTATAGTAGTGCTAGGCCACACACACACACACACACACACACACACACACACACACACACACACACACACACACACACACACACACACACACACACACACACACACACACACACACACACACACACACACACACACACACACACACTATCTGAGGGATTAGCCTTTCCTGGAGGTGGTGTGTGTGTGATGGGAGGAGCCGTGCGCTTTGGAAATAAACTTTAATTTCCTGCAGTCATGGGAATTTGACCGTTTCATCCCGACATGCTCACACACACATTCACTACGATGAAGATACTCTTTCTTCTCTTACGCTTTAATTACGTTCTCTCTCATCCGTGATTAAGGGGCGAATAAGACAATCGTTTCTATATTTAGAGCCCCAAGTTATTCTGGTTTGCGATTTTTTTTTTTTGCGATGCCCGTGAACTCCGATGGTTCCTTAATAGGGAAAAGACCCCGATGTTGAATGAATGATTTATAAACACCGGCTTGGTAACCCAAACAATGGCTCCGTCCACAGAAACCCAGTCAGAGGATGTGGAGCTCATAAAACCGAAGCACACACCGATAAAACACAGACAAGGAAAAATGCTGCCGCATAATATGCCCTCTCAACATTACCCACTATATTTAGGCATTGTTTTCTTTTATTAAACTCCACTGTTGCTGCCACTGACTTCAATGTGTGGCTGGTAATCCTCAGGAATGTGGAGTCCTCTCCTGCTGATGTTCAGGTGTATATCAGTATGTAGTGTCTCTACTTTAAAGAGTCCTCTCCTGCTGATGTTCAGCTGTATATCAGTATGTAGTGTCTCTACTTTAAAGAGTCCTCTCCTGCTGATGTTCAGGTGTATATCAGTGTGTAGTGTCTCTACTTTAAAGAGTCCTCTCCTGCTGATGTTCAGGTGTATATCAGTATGTAGTGTCTCTACTTTAAAGAGTCCTCTCCTGCTGATGTTCAGCTGTATATCAGTATGTAGTGTCTCTACTTTAAAGAGTCCTCTCCTGCTGATGTTCAGGTGTAATATCAGTAAAGTATGTAGTGTCTCTACTTTAAAGAGTCCTCTCCATGCTGATGTTCAGGTGTATATCAGTATTAGTGTCTCTACTTAAAGAGTCCTCTCCTGCTGATGTTCAGGTGTATATCAGTATGTAGTGTCTCTACTTTAAAGAGTCCTCTCCTGCTGGTGTTTAGGTGGTATATCAGTATGTAGTGTCTCTACTTTAAAGAGTCCTCTCCTGCCTGATGTTCAGGTGTATATCAGTATGTAGTGTCTCTACTTAAAGAGTCCTCTCCTGCTGATGTTCAGGTGTCTATCAGTAATGTAGTGTCCCTACTTAAAGAGTCTCTCTCCTGCTGATGTTCAGGTGTATATCATATGTAGTGTCTCTACTTTAAAGAGTCCTCTCCTGCTGGTGTTTAGGTGTATATCAGTATGTAGTGTCTCTACTTTAAAGAGTACTCTCCTGCTGATGTTCAGGTGTATATCAGTATGTAGTGTCTCTACTTTAAAGAGTCCTCTCCTGCTGATGTTCAGGTGTATATCAGTATGTAGTGTCTCTACTTTAAAGAGTCCTCTCCTGCTGATGTTCAGGTGTATATCAGTATGTAGTGTCTCTACTTTAAAGAGTCCTCTCCTGCTGGTGTTTAGGTGTATATCAGTATGTAGTGTCTCTACTTTAAAGAGTCCTCTCCTGCTGATGTGCAGGTGTATATCAGTATGTAGTGTCCCTACTTTAAAGAGTCCTCTCCTGCTGATGTTCAGGTGTATATCAGTATGTAGTGTCTCTACTTTAAAGAGTCCTCTCCTGCTGATGTTCAGGTGTATATCAGTATGTAGTGTCCCTACTTTAAGAGTCCTCTCCTGCTGATGTTCAGGTGTATATCAGTATGTAGTGTCTCTACTTTAAAGAGTCCTCTCCTGCTGGTGTTTAGGTGTATATCAGTATGTAGTGTCTCTACTTTAAAGAGTCCTCTCCTGCTGATGTTGCAGGTGTATATCAGTATGTAGTGTCCCTACTTTAAAGAGTCCTCTCCTGCTGATGTTCAGGGGTATATCAGTATGTAGTGTCTCTACTTTAAAGAGTCCTCTCCTGCTGATGTGCAGGTGTATATCAGTATGTAGTTGTCCCTACTTTAAAGAGTCCTCTCCTGCTGATGTTCAGGTGTATATCAGTATGTAGTGTCTCTACTGTAAGAGTCCTCTCCTGCTGATGTTCAGGTGTTATCAGTATGTAGTGTCTCTACTTTAAAGAGTCCTCTCCTTCTGATGTTTAGGTGGTATATCAGTTATGTAGTGTCTCTACTTTAAAGAGTCCTCTCCTGCTGATGTTCAGGTGTATATCAGTATGTAGTGTCCCTACTTTAAAGAGTCCTCTCCTGCTGATTTCAGGTGTATATCGTATGTAGTGTCTCTACTTTAAGAGTCCTCCTGCTGATGTTAGTGTATATCAGTTTAGTGTCCCTACTTTAAAGAGTCCTCTCCTGCTGATGTTCAGGTGTATATCAGTATGTAGTGTCTCTACTTTAAAGAGTCCTCTCCTGCTGATGTTCAGGTGTATATCAGTATGTAGTGTCCCTACTTTAAAGAGTCCTCTCCTGCTGATGTTCAGGTGTATATCAGTATGTAGTGTCTCTACTTTAAAGAGTCCTCTCCTGCTGATGTTCAGGTGTATATCAGTATGTAGTGTCCCTACTTTAAAGAGTCCTCTCCTGCTGATGTTCAGGTGTATATCAGTATGTAGTGTCTCTACTTTAAAGAGTCCTCTCCTGCTGATGTTCAGGTGTATATCAGTATGTAGTGTCTCTACTTTAAAGAGTCCTCTCCTGCTGATGTTTAGGTGTATATCAGTATGTAGTGTCTCTACTTTAAAGAGTCCTCTCCTGCTGATGTTCAAGTGTATATCAGTATGTAGTGTCTCTACTTTAAAGAGTCCTCTCCTGCTGATGTTCAGGTGTATATCAGTATGTAGTGTCTCTACTTTAAAGAGTCCTCTCCTGCTGGTGTTCAGGTGTATATCAGTATGTAGTCTCTACTTTAAAGAGTCCTCTCCTGCTGATGTTCAGGTGTATATCAGTATGTAGTGTCTCTACTTTAAAGAGTCCTCTCCTGCTGATGTTCAGGTGTATATCAGTATGTAGAGTCTCTACTTTAAAGAGTCCTCTCCTGCTGATGTTCAGGTGTATATCAGTATGTAGTGTCTCTACTTTAAAGAGTCCTCTCCTGCTGATGTTCAGGTGTATATCAGTATGTAGTGTCTCTACTTTAAAGAGTCCTCTTCTGCTGATGTTCAGGTGTATATCAGTATGTAGTCTCTACTTTAAAGAGTCCTCTCCTGCTGATGTTCAGGTGTATATCAGTATGTAGTGTCTCTACTTTAAAGAGTCCTCTCCTGCCGATGTTCAGCTGTATATCAGTATGTAGTGTCTCTACTTTAAAGAGTCCTCTCCTGCTGGTGTTGAGGTGTATATCAGTATGTAGTCTCTACTTTAAAGAGTCCTCTCCTGCTGATATGCAGGTGTATATCAGTATGTAGTGTCCCTACTTTAAAGAGTCCTCTCCTGCTGATGTTCAGGTGTATATCAGTATGTAGTGTCTCTACTTTAAAGAGTCCTCTCCTGCTGATGTTCAGGTGTATATCAGTATGTAGTGTCTCTACTTTAAAGAGTCCTCTCCTGCTGGTGTTTAGGTGTATATCAGTATGTAGTGTCTCTACTTTAAAGAGTCCTCTCCTGCTGATGTGCAGGTGTATATCAGTATGTAGTGTCCCTACTTTAAAGAGTCCTCTCCTGCTGATGTTCAGGTGTATATCAGTATGTAGTGTCTCTACTTTAAAGAGTCCTCTCCTGCTGATGTTCAGGTGTATATCAGTATGTAGTGTCTCTACTTTAAAGAGTCCTCTCCTGCTGATGTTCAGGTGTATATCAGTATGTAGTGTCTCTACTTTAAAGAGTCCTCTCCTGCTGGTGTTTAGGTGTATATCAGTATGTAGTGTCTCTACTTTAAAGAGTCCTCTCCTGCTGATGTGCAGGTGTATATCAGCATGTAGTGTCCCTACTTTAAAGAGTCCTCTCCTGCTGATGTTCAGGTGTATATCAGTATGTAGTGTCTCTACTTTAAAGAGTCCTCTCCTGCTGATGTTCAGGTGTATATCAGTATGTAGTGTCCCTACTTTAAAGAGTCCTCTCCTGCTGATGTTCAGGTGTATATCAGTATGTAGTGTCTCTACTTTAAAGAGTCCTCTCCTGCTGGTGTTTAGGTGTATATCAGTATGTAGTGTCTCTACTTTAAAGAGTCCTCTCCTGCTGATGTGCAGGTGTATATCAGTATGTAGTGTCCCTACTTTAAAGAGTCCTCTCCTGCTGATGTTCAGGTGTATATCAGTATGTAGTGTCTCTACTTTAAAGAGTCCTCTCCTGCTGATGTTCAGGTGTATATCAGTATGTAGTGTCCCTACTTTAAAGAGTCCTCTCCTGCTGATGTTCAGGTGTATATCAGTATGTAGTGTCTCTACTTTAAAGAGTCCTCTCCTGCTGATGTTCAGGTTGTATATCAGTATGTAGTGTCTCTACTTTAAAGAGTCCTCTCCTTCTGATGTTTAGGTGTATATCAGTATGTAGTGTCTCTACTTTAAAGAGTCATCTCCTGCTGATGTTCAGGTGTATATCAGTATGTAGTGTCCCTACTTTAAGAGTCCTCTCCTGCTGATGTTCAGGTGTATATCAGTATGTAGTGTCTCTACTTTAAAGAGTCCTCTCCTGCTGATGTTCAGGTGTATATCAGTATGTAGTGTCCCTACTTTAAAGAGTCCTCTCCTGCTGATGTTCAGGTGTATATCAGTATGTAGTGTCTCTACTTTAAAGAGTCCTCTCCTGCTGATGTTCAGGTGTATATCAGTATGTAGTGTCCCTACTTTAAAGAGTCCTCTCCTGCTGATGTTCAGGTGTATATCAGTATGTAGTGTCTCTACTTTAAAGAGTCCTCTCCTGCTGATGTCAGGTGTATATCAGTATGTAGTGTCCCTACTTTAAAGAGTCCTCTCCTGCTGATGTTCAGGTGTATATCAGTATGTAGTGTCTCTACTTTAAAGAGTCCTCTCCTGCTGATGTTCAGGTGTATATCAGTATGTAGTGTCTCTACTTTAAAGAGTCCTCTCCTGCTGATGTTTAGGTGTATATCAGTATGTAGTGTCTCTACTTTAAAGAGTCCTCTCCTGCTGATGTTCAAGTGTATATCAGTATGTAGTGTCTCTACTTTAAAGAGTCCTCTCCTGCTGATGTTCAGGTGTATATCAGTATGTAGTGTCTCTACTTTAAAGAGTCCTCTCCTGCTGGTGTTCAGGTGTATATCAGTATGTAGTCTCTACTTTAAAGAGTCCTCTCCTGCTGTCAGGTGTATATCAGTATGTAGTCTACTTAAGAGTCCTCTCCTGCTGGTTCAGTGTATATCAGTAGTAGTGTCTCTACTTTAAAGAGTCCTCTCCTGCTGATGTTCAGGTGTATATCAGTATGTAGTGTCTCTACTTTAAAGAGTCCTCTCCTGCTGATGTTCAGGTGTATATCAGTATGTAGTGTCTCTACTTTAAAGAGTCCTCTTCTGCTGATGTTCAGGTGTATATCAGTATGTAGTCTCTACTTTAAAGAGTCCTCTCCTGCTGATGTTCAGGTGTATATCAGTATGTAGTGTCTCTACTTTAAAGAGTCCTCTCCTGCTGATGTTGAGGTGTATATCAGTATGTAGTCTCTACTTTAAAGAGTCCTCTCCTGCTGATATGTAGGTGTGTATCAAGTTTTGAATTATAATTTGCCTCTCTCTTCAGCATTTTCTCACACACACACACACACACACACACACACACACACACACACACACACACACACACACACACACACACACACACACACACACACACACACACAATGCCCCTTTGTCTGTCATGTCTGGGTCAGTGCAGCCATTAAGCGAAGCGGCTATTTAAACAAACAACAACGCCTATTGAAAAGCTCCGCTCTATTCTGGGAACAAAGCAAGACGTACAGGAGTGAAGATGATGATGAGGGTGGGGTTTGTTTTCAGAGAAAGGGGTGATGATGGAGTGCATGATGTTAAATGTAGCGCTGAAAAAATTATATTTTTATGTATATGTGTGTTTGTGTAGCGTTGAGCGGGCATCTTATAAATCAAACACACTTACATAAATGGAAATTAGACATCACTACTTATTTTTCTGATGACTTTTTACTTTGACTTCTTACAAATACCTGTACTTTCTACTTCTTACATGTTGAACCCAAATACCTGTACTTTCTACTTCTTACATGTTGAACTCAAATACCTGTACTTTCTACTTCTCACATGTTGAACTCAAATACCTGTACTTTCTACTTCTCACATGTTGAACTCAAATACCTGTACTTTCTACTTCTTACATGTTGAACTCAAATACCTGTACTTTCTACTTCTCACATGTTGAACTCAAATACCTGTACTTTCTACTTCTCACATGTTGAACTCAAATACCTGTACTTTCTACTTCTTACATGTTGAACACAAATACCTGTACTTTCTACTTCTCACATGTTGAACTCAAATACCTGTACTTTCTACTTCTCTCATGTTGAACTCAAATACCTGTACTTTCTACTTCTCTCATGTTGAACTCAAATACCTGTACTTTCTACTTCTTACATGTTGAACTCAAATACCTGTACTTTCTACTTCTTACATGTTGAACCCAAATACCTGTACTTTCTACTTCTTACATGTTGAACTCAAATACCTGTACTTTCTACTTCTTACATGTTGAACTCAAATACCTGTACTTTCTACTTCCTACATGTTGAACACAAATACCTGTACTTTCTACTTCTCACATGTTGAACACAAATACCTGTACTTTCTACTTCTCACATGTTGAACTCAAATACCTGTACTTTCTACTTCCTACATGTTGAACACAAATACCTGTACTTTCTACTTCTTACATGTTGAACTCAAATACCTGTACTTTCTACTTCTCACATGTTGAACCCAAATACCTGTACTTTCTACTTCTCACATGTTGAACACAAATACCTGTACTTTCTACTTCTTACATGTTGAACACAAATACCTGTACTTTCTACTTCCTACATGTTGAACTCAAATACCTGTACTTTCTACTTCCTACATGTTGAACACAAATACCTGTACTTTCTACTTCTTACATGTTGAACCCAAATACCTGTACTTTCTACTTCTCACATGTTGAACTCAAATACCTGTACTTTCTACTTCTCACATGTTGAACCCAATACCTGTACTTTCTACTTCTTACATGTTGAACACAAATACCTGTACTTTCTACTTCTTACATGTTGAACTCAAATACCTGTACTTTCTACTTCTTACATGTTGAACTCAAATACCTGTACTTTCTACTTCTTACATGTTGAACTCAAATACCTGTACTTTCTACTTCTTACATGTTGAACACAATACCTGTACTTTCTACTTCTCACATGTTGAACTCAAATACCTGTACTTTCTACTTCTCACATGTTGAACTCAAATACCTGTACTTTCTACTTCTCACATGTTGAACTCAAATACCTGTACTTTCTACTTCTCACATGTTGAACTCAAATACCTGTACTTTCTACTTCTTACATGTTGAACTCAAATACCTGTACTTTCTACTTCTTACATGTTGAACACAAATACCTGTACTTTCTACTTCTTACATGTTGAACACAATACCTGTACTTCTACTTATGTTACTCAATACCTGTACTTTCTACTTCTCACATGTTGAACACAAATACCTGTACTTTCTACTTCTTACATGTTGAACCCAAATACCTGTACTTTCTACTTCTTACATGTTGAACACAAATACCTGTACTTTCTACTTCTTACATGTTGAACTCAAATACCTGTACTTTCTACTTCCTACATGTTGAACACAAATACCTGTACTTTCTACTTCTCACATGTTGAACCCAAATACCTGTACTTTCTACTTCTCACATGTTGAACCCAAATACCTGTACTTTCTACTTCTTACATGTTGAACCCAAATACCTGTACTTTCTACTTCTCACATGTTGAACTCAAATACCTGTACTTTCTACTTCTCACATGTTGAACCCAAATACCTGTACTTTCTACTTCTCACATGTTGAACTCAAATACCTGTACTTTCTACTTCTTACATGTTGAACACAAATACCTGTACTTTCTACTTCTCACATGTTGAACCCAAATACCTGTACTTTCTACTTCTCACATGTTGAACCCAAATACCTGTACTTTCTACTTCTTACATGTTGAACCCAAATACCTGTACTTTCTACTTCTCACATGTTGAACTCAAATACCTGTACTTTCTACTTCTCACATGTTGAACCCAAATACCTGTACTTTCTACTTCTCACATGTTGAACTCAAATACCTGTACTTTCTACTTCTTACATGTTGAACCCAAATACCTGTACTTTCTACTTCTTACATGTTGAACTCAAATACCTGTACTTTCTACTTCTTACATGTTGAACTCAAATACCTGTATTTTCTACTTCTTACATGTTGAACTCAAATACCTGTACTTTCTACTTCTTACATGTTGAACCCAAATACCTGTACTTTCTACTTCTTACATGTTGAACTCAAATACCTGTACTTTCTACTTCTTACATGTTGAACTCAAATACCTGTATTTTCTACTTCTTACATGTTGAACTCAAATACCTGTACTTTCTACTTCTTACATGTTGAACCCAAATACCTGTACTTTCTACTTCTTACATTTACAGCATGGAAACATTCATTAGCTAACAATGACATTATTGTTCTATTAATATAAAGGGAGGTCAGGTACTCTTTAAAACAGCTGCTAGCTATGGGTACTTTTTACTGAAGTACATTTCAAAGCCTCTTTACTTTCACTTGAGTAAAGAAGTTTAGTCAGTACTTCTACTTTCACCAGATTACTTTTAAACACGAGTACTTCTACTTGAGTAAAGGCCGTGTGTACTTTTGCCATCACTTATCGAGTGGTACACAGCCCTCATTGTTCAAGCATCACTTATCATTTTATTCATGGTCACTTTTTTGTTTTTCTCTCACAGAAATACACAAACGGAGGAAATCTCTACGCAGGAAGTTGGACTCCTTTTCGAAGGAGAAGAAAGAGCGAGGTGAGTCCCGACTTGAGCCCCGCCACAAAATGTGTTTGTGACGGAAGATAACACAAACACAACGAGCCTTTCGGAGGTTGAAGCAGCCGCTGACGTCTTGTGGCTTTCACCACGAGCGCTCTCACATGCTTGGAGGACGAGAGTCTCGGAGCGTCCAATGTCTCCGCGTCGTGTCCTCTTTATTTCAACATAAACTGATACATGACACAAACTCCCACCATGCTGTGTCATCTAACAAACTCCCTCCCTCAGTAGTCTGCTTACGTACCCGCATTACTGGAAGTATCAAGTTTATTTTATACACGTTGGTCAGTGATGTAATTTCCGTCGTTGCTCATAGTATTTTAAATCACATTAACTCAGTGTTGAACTATCTTGAAATAAATCATAACTACAATTTGATTAATCTCTCTTGGACAACTTCAAGTTTATTTATATAGCACATTTTAGCAAGAGGAAACTCAAAGTGCTTTACAAAGACACATATAAAAGCGTTAAGATATAGCGCCACTGAAACGCATTATAGAAGGACATTTAAATAAATGCAAAGCCGTCCTTAAAAAGCCGAGAGAATGAAAATTAAAACTGCAAACTGACCTAGGTATAAAATATACGAATAAAAGTGACAAAGTGTAAAATATGAATAGTTATTTGATATAAGAGGCAGCACCAGAAATTTATATAATTACAAAAGATACACAATATATTTCATGTATGTTTTTTTTCTATTGTCAGACGGAGAAATAGTCACATTTTAAAAAAAAGAAAAAAAAAATCATAAAAAAAAAATTACTTATTTTTATGGTTTCATTTAATTTTTGAAAACAATGAAAATATGAAATAGTATTTTGTTTAAATAGATATAAATTGGTCTGATACAACCCAAAACTAAGTGGTGTTGGGTAGGGATGCATACCGGTATCCGGTATTACCGAAATACCGGTTACTGGTGGCTACGGTATACCGTACCGAAATCAGATCCGGTTTAGATACTTAAAAAGGTGAGTCCGTGGCCCGTGATGGCGGGTGTTATAAATTAGATTGCATCATCGTTTTTCTTCATATCTTATGTATTTTTCATTGTTTGTTCGATACTAGAAAGGTAACATGAACTGTGATGGGATTTCTTTTCTCTCACCAGTGAAGAATGTTGATTTTAAAGATGAGATTTGTTTGTTTGTGCCATGCCGAGATCTCATGACCTTTATTCCACTATGTATTTGTTCTCTAGTCGAATCTCAGGTCTAACATTAATTATAACGTTGCTATAAACGGTCTGTTCGTATCGACACGATGTGCTATTCACGCGGCACACCTGATGGCGGGTGTAAGGGTAATTGTAATTGTGGGATGATACATTTTCAAAGTATCACGATATGTATCGGTTGAGTATCGGTATCGTTCAGTGGTATCGGTATCGTAAAAAAGTCAACGATATGCATCCCTAGTGTCGGGTTTACTTTCATACAACAAAATCAGCTTTTAAAAACATCTAACTACACAATTCAACCTCTAATCTACACAGGTCCTCAAAGGCATCACTGTCCGTCACTGGCCTCCATCTTTATACTTTCTTTCTCTTCTGCTTTCTTTACCTCCACCTCTTGTTTACCATCCTGCTCTCACACACACACACACACACACACACACACACACACACACACACACACACACACACACACACACACACACACACACACACACACACACACACACATTCCCAGGCTCTCTGCGGTGCTCCTTAAATCCTGGCCGCAGCCCACGGAGATTTAGCCGAAGCTAACCGTGCTAATCAAAACACAGAACATTGGGACCTGGCAGCGATAGAGCTCCCTCTGCTCCTGAAGGCATCTCCGTGTGGCCTTCAGGGACCAGCAGTAAGGGAGATAGTCAAACTCTGCTTGGGTTTGCACTTCTGCACCGCTGGCAACATCACTGCATGAAGTCAAAGCCTCCAAAAGCTAAAGCTAAAGGGAGGTTTCATCAGGCAGGAATTTAAGATTGGAGCTAACCGACGCCAGAACAGTTTTATTGTGAAGTCTTCACTTTCAAATCTAAGACTTAAGATGCCCAGAATATCTCTCTTTTTCAGTCATTGTAAGTAGGTAGTGTTGTTGGACAGAGCTTCAGCGTTGACGCAGATTTAATGAGTGCTAAACGTTTATTTGGATGTCAAAATGTTAGATTAGACAATGTCTGGCATTACGCAGTACAACCTGAAGGAAAGAGGGTTTTCGACGGGGGGCAAAAAGCCAAAATGTAGTTTATTTCTGTAGACCTTTCTTTTCAAACAGAAGCTGCTCAGAGGCATACGTGTAAATAAGAAAAGGCAATACCCATAATGTAATATTGGTCTTAATCAGTTTCATTAACCATCAATAACTCTGAAAATAGCTAACTTTAAACGTCTGTGCGGTCACTTTAGCTTCACTGCCGACTCCAGACACAATGATGGTGTTGCCTCGATTGTAACCACAAAATACCAAAACTAGCCGTTCAAAGGACAAGAGACGGATGAAGACGTTTCAAGTCCTGCTTATCTTACTCCATTGACCTGGCTGATGGCTACATTTAAACCAGGCATAAGTAATAACTTTGGTTGGAAACCCCACCGCTGTGAAGTTGGAAAAGGGGGTTTCACACATTCAGCCTCTTCGCCCCTCACTCCACCTCCAATATATTTTTACTACATTATTTTGCGGGAAAGGTTACGAAGAAGTTCCTTTTGCTTCTGTGCTGTTTCCCTGGGGTGTACACAGAGGACATCCTGAGTTAAGTCAACATACATTCACTTAACTCAAGACCCCCCGAGGACCCATTTTCACAACCAGCTGCTGAGGGGTGATGGAGGAATAGTACTGAGAAAGTTCTAAATATAATACCTCCTCCATTCTTCCAGGAACACACAATGACCCGAGGACCAGAAATACTAAAGTTCCTGAACAATAAGAGTGGGACACACACAGCTGTCTTCCTGTCTGAGCTTAGTGTTTGTTTTACTTTTAGCAGGGTCGGGTCCGGAGGGTCTCATCAGTCGTAATCATGACTACTGGGGCCAAGGTTTTAAATTAACTGAGGTCAGGACTTCATATTCCCCGATACTGCGAAACCCAGAATCCTGTGGTACGAAGGAGATATAAGATTATCAGACGAGTTATTCATACATTTCTTAATAAATACAATATCATATTGGTTCATTTTCATGAATATTTAACTGTCAAATGTTTTCTTATTGCCATATATATAATTCAGGTTGAGAAATACTTTCTGGCCAAGTCTTTTTCCTAAGGGGTTTTATTGCTATGAGAGAGAACTTTACACAACAATGAAAATAAGAAGAATTTGTAGTAAAAATTCGCTGATTTTAGGCTTTTTAAAAAACAAGACTACAACTGATGACATCACCTTTTTATTAAAACATAAATATATTGATCGAGTTACTGTCATTTAAAACATTGTACTCAAGAAACAAAATAAAATACTGCTTACTACAAATACTCCTATTCAGGTTGATTTTAAACGCGCACCCCAAAAGCCTCCACTTTATTCACCTTTCTTATAAAAGTTTAGTCGTGAAACCTCAGATCTCTCGGTTGTCTAAATATCCCGCTCTACCTCGGCTGTCTGTCTGTCTCTGAAGTTTCGTCCAGGACTTTAAAGTGTCTCCAGCCGACCATTAAATCCTCGGCTGTTTACTTTAACACCTCCAGCAGCTCACCATGCCAACTTTTTTTTTGTACTGGATGCCAGAAGACATGTCCACATGTCAGGAGAGAAGTCCTGCCAGCAGACGTCAGGACTGAGAGGAGTTAGCCGTTAAATGATCGAGCATCTTATTCATTGTTGTTGTTGCCGGGCAGAAATGTGCTTGTTTGAGTTAAAGGGTGACGTGTGCATAAGAAAAGTCTTCCAGCCACTTCAAGACAAAGGGTGTCGAGGAAGGATACTCCAGAGCCACTATTTCAAGGATGCTACGTCATCGAGTCCCGCCGAAGGACTGTTCCAATGTCCAGGATCCTTGGAATTCTACCGAGGCCGGCGTCCTTCATAGCGAGACATTTCGAGCCTGCACATGTGTATCCTCCGCGGTCTTAAAATCCCCACAATGCTTTGCGCACGGACCAATTTCCAAAATCTTTGGCGGGAAATGTAAGGCGTTCCACCTGTTCCACCATTCTTCGTTTTCCGAGGCTAGGAAGGATTCTTGCGTCGCTTCTGAAGGAAGTGACTCGGGCCTACCAAGGAAGCGTCCTCGACATTGAGAAACACGTCATGATGAAGTGTGCTCGAGCACGGATTTGACCTTAATAAGAAGCAAGAGAGAGGATTTATTTGATTAAATATATGTTTCTTAAAATAGCTTTGCAAACTGATACTGATGCTGGTCATTGTGAGAGGGGGAGGAAGTACTTTTTAACTATTAAGTAAAACCAATATGTAAAATGATACTCCTTAAAAACCTTATACCTTAAAAAAGTACCAGAAGTGCTCGTTATGCGTGAATGCAACTTGTGTTAATTGATGCAGAAGTTCTCAACTTTTTTTGGGCTTGAAACTTTTATGAATTGAAATGTTGGCTAAAAGCTTTCCTTAATATAATACAACTTGTACTTTTCTGTGTTTACATCGTAAGGCGTAATGCTACGAGCTAATGCTAACTGGCAGTCGGCCAACAAGGCGCTCGTGGAGGAGCTTAACTCTGAGCCTCAAACTGCTAGAATCAAAACAGTGTAATTTCTTACATTCGACATGTTTCTTTGGCTTGTCGCCCTTTAATCCGATCGATCTTCTTAACCCCTAATTCACGTCTCCTAATTGGATTTTGTGCCAGATCATCCGTTGAGTTTGTGACGTAGATTAGTCTGACGCCATTAACCTCGTGTTGATTTATTATCTGCAGTAATCCGCTATCAGTGTGATGTCTGCCTCTTCCAGTGGATTATCCCTCTCTTACCGTAACTCCATTTATTCTGTCTATTCTTACACTGCTTTTCTACCTGAGCTCGGATCACCAGCAGGTACTAATTGTGCCTTTTTAAATCCTGTTCAATCGGTTTCCTCTTAACGCCGACTCGGCCAGAGCCGCCACACAACATGAGAGCAAACTTGAAGTGATGAAATATCACAATGTGCTTCCTCTTCTCGTCGCCTTTCTTGTTATTTTACTGTCCTTTTTCTCCTTTTTTATTATGTTTAAGTATTGCTTATATTAGTTATAAATACTTTTTGTTTTGTACATCTGTTTGGTATGTACGGAGGAGGATCGGGGCCATGTGACAAACTTTTTTTGGGGATGTGACAAAAGGAGTTCGGACTTCTTCGGAGTCTCAGAAAGCTTAGAAAAAAGGGACAATTCAGACTTTTTCCCTCAGAATTCAGACTGTTATTCTCATGTGGCCCTAATCCTCTTCCACTGTAGAACATGGTAATAAAAAGTAATTCATTTTTGGATGTGAGAAAAAACGTTAGGCTTTGAATCTCAGAATCCTTAGAAAAAAGTCAAAAATTCAAATTTTTCTCAGAATTCAGATTTTTTTCCGCATAATTCTGAACATTTTCTCATAATTCAGATGTTTTTCTCTCATGTGGCCCTAATCGTCTTCCATAGGTATACACTGTAACAACATGATAATTAAAAGTAATACATGTTGGGGGTTTGACAGAAAACGTTCGGATTTGACTCAGAATTCTGAATTCTGAACATTTCTCAGAATTCAGACTTTTTTTCTCAGAATTCAGACTTTTTTTCTCAGAATTCAGACTTGTTTCGTAATACAAAGTAATAACATAATAAAAGTAATACATTGTTTTGCTTTTCTATTTAACCTGGATTATATCTCTCCTCAGAGTCGGCCCCCAAGGCGTTTGGGATCCCTCTCTCCCAGGTCATCGCTAACGACCGGGCCTATAAGCTGCGTCAGGACGCCCTGAAGGAGAGCCGGAGGGACTGTCTGGACCTCGAGGCCTCGGTGCTTGCGCTTCAGAGCCGAGAAGAGGCAGTTCTTCAACGGGAGCAAGCCGCCGGTCGGCCCCTCGTCCCTCACAGCGGGGGGTCTCTGCTCTCCGTACGCTAACTCCGCGGCGCCGCTTTCTGAGACCCAGAAGAGCCCGCTGTCGCCCACGTTTCTGGATAACACCGGGCGAGGACAGAGGAGGGTGAGTGGGAGGCAGTATTATAACCTTAAAGCTGTTAAAATATGTGTCAACATCTCAGAAACTAAGATATGCAGCCTTCTTCCTGTCATGGGGAAACCATTACATCTTTTTAAAGACTTTCAATAAATCCAGGGGTAATTTTCTCTCTCTCAACCCCACAACTAAGTGTGTACAAGTTGTACAGATTTGAATCAGTTACTGAGGAAAGACAATTCTGATCTGAGTCTGAAGTAAGACTGGTGTGTGTGTTTGTCTTCAGTGCCATGTGGGGTGAGAAGTGTGTGTGTGTGTGTGTGTGTGTACTAGCATTACTATACTTGTGGGGACCTACATCTGTTTACATAGTCACGTGTGGGGACTCACCTCCCTTATGGGGACAAAATGGAGGTCCCCATGAGGGGGATCATTAATTTTAGGGTGAAGACTTGGTTAGGGTTAGGCATGTGTTGGTTATGGTTAAGCTTAGGATAAGTCTCCAGGAAATGCATGTAAGTCAATGTAATGTCCCCTAAAGTGATGTATACATGGTGTGTGTATGTGTGTGTGTGTGTGTGTGTGTGTGTGTGTGTGTACATGAAAGCCTCAGCTGTAAACATTTACAAGCCTCGAATTCTTCGGTGTCTTTCCACGGTCGTGGTGTTTGCACAGAAACATGTAGTGCGTGTGTTTTCCCTCTCTCTGCTGGTGGCCGCCACACCCAGTAATCCTTCCACACACTGATCTGGAAACAGTTGTTACTTTAAGCTCGTAATGAATATCATTAGAGGCGCGGAAAAACGGTAATCGGACCTGAACCGGCTATCAAGTGCAGACACGCCGTCAGAAACGTGAACATTTGGTTGGACAGAGACAGAGATAAGAATTTGGTTTTTGTATTAAAAAGCATTTCCACGTTAAGAGCAGGGTTAGGAGGTAAAGCTTATCGTTAGGGAGCCGGCTCAGGCTTCCAGAAACATCCTTTGGATATTTTATTTACGTTAACAATAGCATTCGTCTCATTTGGACTGTCGATATTGCAGTTTATATTCATTTTTTTAAATCTGTCATTTATGTTTTTTGGTACAGATTGTTAAAAGTGTATTATTTGTAATATTTGGCTAGATAATTAATTTGTGGTTTTATAATAACACCACCATCCAAAAAGTATTCTTATAATTGATGTAATGTAAAATGTGAGGATTGTATTTAAAATTCCCTTAAGAAAATGCTTGTTTTGTTCGAACAATACTTCAAACAGAATTGGAAAAGTACTTATATATTTTACTTAAATAAAAGTACCAATAGTAAATATATAAAGCCAACAGAACCGTCCTTTAGTAGAAAGTGAGAAACTCGACCTAAATGGGACTCTGACTCACCGTCGAACAGCTGTCTGGACTGTAGCAGCTAACACACACACACACACACACACACACACACACACCACACACACACACACACACACACACACACACACACACACACACACACACACACACACACACACACACAGCTGGATCAGTGACAGATGGCGTTCACAGAGTAAAGGTTGGAATAATTGGCTGTAACAGGATTGATAGGGTTAGAGAGGAATGCTGAGAGGCTGAAGTCTCTACGAGGACATTTCAGTTTATCAGATTAGAGCAAAGAATCAGACGATTAGAAAAGGAGATGAAGGAGACAGCAGGATAGGACTCTTTAAAGTAGAGACACTACATACTGATATACACCTGAACATCAGCAGGAGAGGACTCTTTAAAGTAGAGACACTACATACTGATATACACCTGAACATCAGCAGGAGAGGACTCTTTAAAGTAGAGACACTACATACTGATATGCACCTGAACATCAGCAGGAGAGGACTCTTTAAAGTAGAGACACTACATACTGATTTACACCTGAACATCAGCAGGAGAGGACTCTTTAAAGTAGAGACACTCCATACTGATATACACCTGAACATCAGCAGGAGAGGACTCTTTAAAGTAGAGACACTACATACTGATATACACCTGAACATCAGCAGGAGAGGACTCTTTAAAGTAGAGACACTACATACTGATATACACCTGCACATCAACAGGAGAGGACTCTTTAAAGTAGAGACACTACATACTGATATACACCTGCACATCAACAGGAGAGGACTCTTTAAAGTAGAGACACTACATACTGATATACACCTGAACATCAGCAGGAGAGGACTCTTTAAAGTAGAGACACTACATACTGATATACACCTGCACATCAACAGGAGAGGACTTCACTACATACTGATATACACCTGAACATCAGCAGGAGAGGACTCTTTAAAGTAGAGACACTACACACTGATATACACCTGAACATCAGCAGGAGAGGACTCTTTAAAGTAGAGACACTACATACTGATATGCACCTGAACATCAGCAGGAGAGGACTCTTTAAAGTAGAGACACTACATACTGATATACACCTGAACATCAGCAGGAGAGGACTCTTTAAAGTAGAGACACTACATACTGATATGCACCTGAACATCAGCAGGAGAGGACTCTTTAAAGTAGAGACACTACATACTGATTTACACCTGAACATCAGCAGGAGAGGACTCTTAAAGTAGAGACACTCCATACTGATATACACCTGAACATCAGCAGGAGAGGACTCTTTAAAGTAGAGACACTACATACTGATATACACCTGAACATCAGCAGGAGAGGACTCTTTAAAGTAGAGACACTCCATACTGATATACACCTGAACATCAGCAGGAGAGGACTCTTTAAAGTAGAGACACTCCATACTGATATACACCTGAACATCAGCAGGAGAGGACTCTTTAAAGTAGAGACACTGCATACTGATATGGGCCTGAACATCAGCAGGAGAGGACTCTTTAAAGTAGAGACACTACATACTGATATACACCTGAACATCAGCAGGAGAGGACTCTTTAAAGTAGAGACACTACATACTGATATACATCTGAACATCAGCAGGAGAGGACTCTTTAAAGTAGAGACACTACACACTGATATACACCTGAACATCAGCAGGAGAGGACTCTTTAAAGTAGAGACACTACCACTGATATACACCTGAACATCAGCAGGAGAGGACTCTTTAAAGTAGAGACACTACACACTGATATACACCTGAACACCAGCAGGAGAGGACTCTTTAAAGTAGAGACACTACATACTGATATACACCTGAACATCAGCAGGAGAGGACTCTTTAAAGTAGAGACACTACATACTGATATACACCTGAACATCAGCAGGAGAGGACTCTTTAAAGTAGAGACACTACATACTGATATACACCTGAGCATCAGCAGGAGAGGACTCTTTAAAGTAGAGACACTACATACTGATATACACCTGAACATCAGCAGGAGAGGACTCTTTAAAGTAGAGACACTACATACTGATATACACCTGAACATCAGCAGGAGAGGACTCTTTAAAGTAGAGGCACTACATACTGATATACACCTGAACATCAGCAGGAGAGGACTCTTTAAAGTAGAGACACTACACACTGATATACACCTGAACATCAGCAGGAGAGGACTCTTTAAAGTAGAGACACTACACACTGATATACACCTGAACATCAGCAGGAGAGGACTCTTTAAAGTAGAGACACTACATACTGATATACACCTGAACATCAGCAGGAGAGGACTCTTTAAAGTAGAGACACTACATACTGATATACACCTGAACATCAGCAGGAGAGGACTCTTTAAAGTAGAGACACTACACACTGATATACACCTGAACATCAGCAGGAGAGGACTCTTTAAAGTAGAGACACTACATACTGATATACACCTGACATCAGCAGGAGAGGACTCTTTAAAGTAGAGACACTACATACTGATATACACCTGCACATCAGCAGGAGAGGACTCTTTAAAGTAGAGACACTACATACTGATATACACCTGAACATCAGCAGGAGAGGACTCTTTAAAGTAGAGACACTACACACTGATATACACCTGAACATCAGCAGGAGAGGACTCTTTAAAGTAGAGACACTACATACTGATATACACCTGAACATCAGCAGGAGAGGACTCTTTAAAGTAGAGACACTACATACTGATATACACCTGGACATCAGCAGGAGAGGACTCTTTAAGGTAGAGACACTACATACTGATATACACCTGATATCAGCAGGAGAGGACTCTTTAAAGTAGAGACACTACATGCTGATATACACCTGAACATCAGCAGGAGAGGACTCTTTAAAGTAGAGACACTACATACTGATATACACCTGAACATCAGCAGGAGAGGACTCTTTAAAGTAGAGACACTACATGCTGATATACACCTGAACATCAGCAGGAGAGGACTCTTAAAGTAGAGACACTACATACTGATATACACCTGAACATCAGCAGGAGAGGACTCTTTAAACACTTTTCCATATTGACTTTGTATCCTAATAATTCCTGAGCTCTGGTACCGTTTGGTTTCTGGACCGCGGTACCGTTAGAAATTCCTCTCACTTGACGTTCCTCCAGAAACATTTGCTGCAGGCCACAGACGGACGATTTATCATCCCGTGGTATTCGTTTTCAGCCTCTCTGATATTTATTGGACGGCAGCGTAACGACGTTCTTCTGGCCTCTTCTCCTCACATCCATCTTTGAAATGTCTTTCCATTTCTACCGTCGGTGCTTCTCTCTTTTCTTTCTCTACTGCAACATCATAAGAAGACGCCTCCTTTAAAACTGCATTACACAGATTAAACAGCGGTTCAGATTACTCCATGTCGTGCTCAGTAATCACTCCTATAGTGATCAATATCTACATCGTCTTTTTCACACTGTTCAAGGGGCTGAATGTTAGATCATAAATACTGGTTTCTGTACATGTTGAACACAAATACCTGTACTTTCTACTTCTCTCATGTTGAACACAAATACCTGTACTTTCTACTTCTCACATGTTGAACCCAAATACCTGTACTTTCTACTTCTCACATGTTGAACTCAAATACCTGTACTTTCTACTTCTTACATGTTGAACCCAAATACCTGTACTTTCTACTTCTTACATGTTGAACCCAAATACCTGTACTTTCTACTTCTCACATGTTGACACAAATACCTGTACTTTCTACTTCTCACATGTTGAACCCAAATACCTGTACTTTTCTACTTCTCACATGTTGAACTCAAATACCTGTACTTTCTACTTCTTACATGTTGAACTCAAATACCTGTACTTTATACTTCTTACATGTTGAACTCAAATACCTGTACTTTCTACTTCTCACATGTTGAACACAAATACCTGTACTTTCTACTTCTCACATGTTGAACACAAATACCTGTACTTTCTACTGCTTTACATGTTGAACACAAATACCTGTACTTTCTACTTCTCACATGTTGAACTCCAATACCTGTACTTTCTACTTCTCACATGTTGAACACAAATACCTGTACTTTCTACTGCTTACATGTTAACACAAATACCTGTACTTTCTACTGCTTACATGTTGAACTCAAATACCTGTACTTTCTACTTCTTACATGTTGGAACTCAAATACCTGTACTTCTACTTCTCACATGTTGAACACAAATACCTGTACTTTCTACTTCTTACATGTTGAACTCAAATACCTGTACTTTCTACTTCTCACATGTTGAACTCAAATACCTGTACTTTCTACTTCTTACATGTTGAACTCAAATACCTGTACTTTCTACTTCTCACATGTTGAACACAAATACCTGTACTTTATACTTCTTACATGTTGAAATCAAATACCTGTACTTATACTTCTTACATGTTGAACACAAATACCTGTACTTTCTACTTCTTACATGTTGAACACAAATACCTGTACTTTCTACTTCTTACATGTTGAACACACATACCTGTACTTTCTACTTCTCACATGTTGAACACAAATACCTGTACTTTCTACTTCTTACATGTTGAACTCAAATACCCTGTACTTTCTACTTCTTACATGTTGAACCCAAATACCTGTACTTTCTACTTCTTACATGTTGAACACAAATACCTGTACTTTCTACTTCTTACATGTTGAACTCAAATACCTGTACTTTCTACTTCTCACATGTTGAACTCAAATACCTGTACTTTCTACTTCTTACATGTTGAACTCAAATACCTGTACTTTCTACTTCTCACATGTTGAACACAAATACCTGTACTTTCTACTTCTTACATGTTGAACACAAATACCTGTACTTTCTACTTCTTACATGTTGAACACAAATACCTGTACTTTCTACTTCTCACATGTTGAACTCAAATACCTGTACTTTTCTACTTCTTACATGTTGAACTCAAATACCTGTACTTTCTACTTCTCACATGTTGAACACAAATACCTGTACTTTATACTTCTTACATGTTGAACTCAAATACCGTACTTTAACTTCTTACATGTTGAACACAAATACCTGTACTTTCTACTTCTTACATGTTGAACACAAATACCTGTACTTTCTACTTCTACATGTTGAACACAAATACCTGTACTTTCTACTTCTCACATGTTGAACACAAATACCTGTACTTTCTACTTCTTACATGTTGAACTCAAATACCTGTACTTTCTACTTCTTACATGTTGAAACCCAAATACCTGTACTTTCTACTTCTTACATGTTGAACACAAATACCTGTACTTTCTACTTCTTACATGTTGAACACAAATACGTACTTTCTACTTCTTACATGTTGAACTCAAACCTGTACTTCTACTTCTTACATGTTGAACTCAAATACCTGTACTTTCTACTTCTCACTGTTGACACAAATATACCTGTACTTTCTACTTCTTACATGTTGAACTCAAATACCTGTACTTTATACTTCTTACATGTTGAACCCAAATACCTGTACTTTCTACTTCTTATATGTTGAACCCAAATACCTGTACTTTCTACTTCTTACATGTTGAACACAAATACCTGTACTTTCTACTTCTTACATGTTGAACACAAATACCTGTACTTCCTACTTCTTACATGTTGAACTCAAATACCTGTACTTTCTACTTCTTACATGTTGAACTCAAATACCTGTACTTCCTACTTCTTACATGTTGAACTCAAATACCTGTACTTTCTACTTCTTACATGTTGAACACAAATACCTGTACTTTTAAACACGAGTATGTGTACTTCTACTTGAGTAAAGGATGTGTGTACGTTTGCCCTCTCTGAGAACAAGTTAAAGTAGCTGCAATGGGGAAACTCAAGCAGAAATACCTCGATAAAGTCCTAACCTCCAGTATCTCTTCAGGGCGGGCTGTCGGTGGACTCGATCTCCGACCTGGTGGAGAGTCAGTCTCGCCTGCTGGAGGCGCTGCAGCTGTCCCACCCCCGCAGAGCTGGAGCTGAAGAAGGAGGGCTCCTCGAAAGGGAGAACCAGAACCAGAACCCAGAACAAGCTCAGCCTGAACCCCGTCTACAGGCAGGTTCCCCGGGTGCTGGAGCGCTGCTGCAGACACATCCAGAACCACGGTGAGCCCAGGGTCTGACATCTGGAGACCATAAAGCGGCTTTTTTTTGGACAAATATTTGTATTGGCATTTAGTTTTCTTCCCTGGTAAAGACATCACACGCATGCATACCCCCCCAAAGGAATAAATACAATAACACGTCACAATAAAGTAAACATACACACATATAGTAGTAACAGGATGTGGCATTCAGAGTCCCTAAAGTGAGGTTCTTTGGACAAATATTTGTATGCCATTTCAGTTGTACTGCTTAATAAGTAATACATATGCTAACCCCCCCCCCAAAGGAAAAAATGTACATACATAAATGTACAAATATTAGGATTAAATACAAATTCAAAAAACAGAATTTGTCCCCAAAGACTGAAGTAAATATATATTAAATATTGGATTAAATTGGATTATTTCATACAGTTAATATCTCCATACATTTTGCAGAATTAAAAAAAAGAGTAATTGTCATATTTGTATTGTACTTATTTGTGTACTTTCTTCTTCCTGAATTTATTAAGAAGAAATCTTTTTTTAAATATGTTTTTTTAAGGTTCTTTTTATGTAGTAGTTTCTTTATTTAGACTGTTTATGTATAACCCAAACACCAAAGCCACTTGGCGACAAACCGGATTCTGATCTGACTGGATGATTTATCTCGTGCCCCCAGGTCTTCAGACGGTGGGAATTTTCCGAGTCGGAAGCTCGAAGAAGAGAGTGAGACAGGTGAGGGCATTAAGTAACCTTAATAAACACTCAAACACATCTGAATTAATGTATGGCTCTAAACATTTTTATTTGAAGATTTACTACGAATCCAGATGATGTTATGATTCGCCCATGTGTTTCCCGTTGAGCTGGAATATGGAAATACTCTTGGAGGGAAAAGCTGACGACGTGCGATATCCTGTTTTTGAGAAACGGTGTCCAATAGTGGAAAGTGTCTCCTGTTTGACCCTGTGTGTTTTTATCTCTTCTTCTGTGATGTATATGTGGGTGGATGTGTCCTCTGTTTGCTCCCCAGCTGCTGGAGGACTTCGACCGGGGGGTGGACGTTCAGCTGGACGAGGAGCACAGCGTCCACGATGTGGCGGCGCTGCTCAAAGAATTCCTCCGAGATATTCCCGATCCTCTGCTTTCCAGGGAGCTGTACCCCGCCTTCCTGCACGCCGCCTGTGAGCACACACACACACACACACACACACACACACACACACACACACACACACACACACACACACACACACACACACACCACACACACACACACACACACACACACACACACACACACACACACACACACACACACACACCACACACACACACATTCAGAAACATAGACACACACACATACACATACACACATTCAGAAACATAGACACACACACATACACACACACACACACACACATACACACACACACACACACAACCACACACACACACACACACACCACACACACATTCAGAAACATGACACACACAAGCACACACACACACCACACACACACCACACACACACACACACACACACACACATACACATACACATACCATACACACACACAAAACACACACACACACCACACACACACCCACACACACAACACACACACACACACACACACACACACACACACAACACACACACACACACACAACTTGTGTAACTTGGTATTAAATCCTGTATTTTCTGAAGCTGATTATCCTCCTCTCCTCTCTCCTCCCTCCTCCTCTCCTTTCTCCTCCCTCCTCCTCTCCGCTCCCTCCTCTCTCATCCTCCTCTCCTCTCCTCTCCTCCTCCTCCTCTCTCTCTCATCCTCCTCTCTCCTCCCTCCTCTCTCCTCTCTCCTCCCTCCTCTCTCCTCTCTCCTCTCTCCTCTCCTCCTCTCCTCTCTCCTCCTCTCTCCTCTCTCTCTCCTCTCTCCTCTCCTCCTCTCTCCTCCCTCCTCCTCTCTCCTCCTCTCCTCTCCTCAGTGCTCCGGGGCTCAGACCAGCTCCTCTTCCTGCAGCTCCTCCTCTACCTGCTGCCCTCCCTGTAACTGTGACACTCTGCTGCGCCTCCTCAGCCTCCTGCACACCGTGCAGAGCTTCGCCCAGGACAGCGTCGGGACCAACGACGAGGAGGTAATGTCTACCAAGCTATCTGTAAGAAAGGCGACCATATTCAATTACTATATTATATATTTGATCAATGTCTTAGTGCTTAATTGCTTAAAGCCCATTAACTAGTCTACAAAAGTAAACATAGAAATGGAATGGGTTAAAACACTTCATTTTTTAACCTGAGTTGAATCGGAGTAATTCAGTTTTGGTTTGCAATCTAACTTTTTGGAAAGGTTCTTCATAAAGCAATTTTGCCAGTTTCATTTGAATATTTTGACAATTTTGTTATTATAGCACAACAACTAGTAAAGACAATAAGTGAACAACAATAAATTAATGTTTCAAAATGAAAGAAATGTGGGTTAGAATGATATTATTTCTTACCCGTCTGTGTAAGAAATGTGTGGCTTTAGACACTTTAATGCAGGGGTGTCAAACTCAATTTCTCCACGGGCCACATCAGCATTATGGCTGCACTTAAAGTATAATAATTAGTATAATAATAAGTCTCTTCAGTGAAAATGTCACAAAATGATTTAAAAAGAAAAGCCAAATTCTGGAGGGAAAAAAAGTGACATTTTGAAGAAAAAGTGAAATTCTGAGAAAAAAGTCAAATTTGAGATGCATTGTGGGACATGTAGTTTATGGGCAACGTGCTTCGGTAAATCGGCATGGAACCGTATAATAAACAAATTATTTTCTGTCAGAGCTGTTGTGGGCCACATGAAATGAAGTCACAGGCCGGATTTGGCCCCCGGACCTTGAGTTTGACACCCCTGCTTTAATGGAAGTCTAACTTTTTCCACTACAACTCTCAATATAATGAAATCACCTCCTTCCCCTTTCTCCTCAGATCCCCGGGAACAAGATGACGGCGACGAACCTGGCGGTGATCTTCGGTCCCAACCTGCTTCAGAAGGAGAGAGGAGCAGAGTCCGGTCCGCTGTCCATGGGCATCGAGGACAGCTCCGCCATCATCAGCGTCACCCTGCTGCTGATCCAGAACCACCGCAGGCTCTTCATGGTACCACGCCCTCAGACCCTGCCTTTAAACCTGATGTTACCTTTTATTCTGAGAAACTAGAGTCTAGTACACAGGAAGTTGTTTTAGTATTAAAGGGTTAGGTCACACTATTAATCGTTTCTTATCGTGCAGATACTTTATGTTTCGTGTGCTTTGAGATATTTTCTTTTTTTCTTTAATACAATAGAAATGAATACAACTTGAGTTTGATCTCGTACAGAGAAGGCTTATCCCTCTTAATCCACCCTGTCTCCAGGTTTCTGCAGAGCTGCAGCAGGAAGTCCTGATGAGTCTAATCCAGACGGACCCCGACATCATCGACTATCTGCTGCGGCGGAAACTCAGGTAACCGTGACAACCGATCAACTCCTTCCAACATATCACCTACCATGCAAAATCCACTTCTTCATGTCTCTTCTACATCAACACGTGTCACCTTGTGTTTTGGCTTGTGTAACCATTAGCCAATCAGCAACCAAGGTAACCCCCCCCCCCCCCCCTTATCAGCTGCATATCCTCTAGAGCAGTGCTTTTCAAAGTGTGGTCCGCGGACCACTGGTGGTCCGTGAGCGCCCCCTAGTGGCCCGTGAGTATATTGGTAAAATTTCACATTTGAAATAAATAAATACATTTCAGTTTTCCGCACTCTCGCGGGAATATCTCCACAATGGAGCGAGCTTAAGTTTCACTTTCGATTGCATGATATAGCCCAACGCAACACCTTCATCACACATGTTGCCACTTGTTTGTACCATATGCAGGCGATTTGTAATCTGTTAAAGAAAAACGATGTGTTTTTTGATATTTGTGGAGTTAGGTGGTCCGCGAGTGTTTTTTTATTGGTTAAGTGTCCTTGGTGTGAAAAAGTTTGAGAAACACTGCTCGAGAGCACCATTGAGTTCTTTGTAACCAAGGGGCGTGTGGAGGGGCTCCTTATTTTCATCTAGTAACAGACAGAGAATCAGCACTTTGGAAACAGGGCTGAAACAGAGGGGATTATGGGTAATGCTGCAATGATCTGTTTGGTGTTTCAGCCAATCAGAGACATGTTCTGTATAAATCTGAGATATTGATGAAAAACAGGACAAACCTTCTTATTATTCCCCCCAGCGGCAGTCCCCTGGAGGAGGAGGAGAGTGAGTCGGGGGGGCGTCGGGACACGGTGGCGTCTCTGGACTCCAGTGGGAGTCTCTCCCCCCTCGAGCCGCCCTCCCCCCTCTTCCCCCCCGACGGGAACGGGGGAGAGGGGAGTCTCACCGACGAGGTGTTCCTCAACGTGCTGAAGCTGAACCAGAACAGGAAGCGGCAGGAACCCAGATACGGTACGCAGTTATCAGTGATGTCAGGGTTTTGTGTCACTTCAATTTGACTCTTTTCAGTCAAAGAATAAAGTGTATTAATTAGCAAAGTCATACATCTAACAATGTCAACACAAATACTGATAAGAAGTTCATATTAGTGCCGATTTATATGGAAAATTTAGCAAGATTTTGAGGCTCATCGTGCTTGTTAACTTAAGGTTTATTTACGAGTAATTCTCCCAAAACGCTTCAGTTAAAAAATAATTGTGCATCCATCATTTCTAACATTCAAGGAAACAGATCAAGTCATTTAAGGTCCTCATTGTTTACTGTAGACGTCACTCCAGGGCAGTGATGTACAGTTTTACCCGAGTACATTAAAGTATCTTTGAGTCTTAGCGCTGAATGAAAGTCTGAACATCTCTCGGCCAGCCCACCAAACATTTGGCTGAGAGTATTCCACCACACGGATGATAAATGCGACAACAGCGCCACCTAGAGGAAACAGATAGAGCATTTTGTCATAGCGTAAAGTAATACACATTTACTAAAATGGCAACTCACCATAAAACAGGAGGAGGAATACTAAATAAATATCAAATACTGAATGGTTGTCTTTAGTAAAATGTGTCATATTTTGGTTGTTTCAAAGTTTTATTTTATAGTTTTTTTAGGAAGGTATTTGTGGAATGTTTAATCCTGAAAGAACATTTTAGAAAAAAAGGCTAGACAGTCGTCCATTTTGTGTCCACTGTCTTGAACTGTTTTGCATTTATTTCTTCCTCTTATTTGAACAAAAAGGACAACAAGTAGAACATTATATGTTTGCTCGAGGACTCTTATAAACTTGAGACCTGGAGAGGCCAGTCTGTTGCCATCAGGGCGTGGATATGCTCGACCTGCTCTTAAGACAAATCGCTTTCAAAATCATCCATCCCCTCAGCACTCAAACTTTTAAATTCTTCATTTATTTACTCATTTAATGTGGTGCTATGAACTATTTATCGTGTAAATTGGAATGATCCACATCCCGGGGGTATCTGTCTGCTTTCTTCCTGAAAGAACAATTTAAAAAAACGTTTTCTCAAAGGCGAGACAGTCATCCATTTTGTGCCCACAGTCTTGAAGTGTTTTGCATTTATTTTTCCATTTAGATCACGGGTGTCAAATTCAATTTCATCGCGGGCCACATCAGCATTATGGCTGCACTCAAAGGGCCGGTTGTAACTTTAAGACTATATACAAATACATATATAAATGTTTAATATATATAAAATAATGTATTATATTACATTATTGCCTCTGCATTGGATTGTTATCGGATAGGGTAATAACTTCATAATTAACTACGTCTGAAGGCAGAAGTCCAGGGCAAATAATTGCAAGTCTCTTCCGTGAGAATGTCACAAAATGATTTTAAAAGAAAAGCCAGATTCTGGAAAAACAAAGAAAAATAAGTGAAATAAAAAAAGGGAAATTTTGGGGAAAAAATTAATATTTAAAAAAAGAAAAACTCGAATTCTTAGAAAAAAGCATATTTTGAAAAAAAAAAATCTAATTCTGAGAAAAAAAGTCAAATTTGAGATGCATTGTGGGACATGTAGTTTATGGGCAACGTGCTTCTGTGAAGTAGCATGTAACCGTATAATAAACATTATATTCTTTGCAAGCTCTTGTGGGGCCACAGAAAATGAAGTCGCGGGCCGGATTTGGCCCCCGGGCCTTCAGTTTGACACCCCTGATTTAAGCTCCAGGTGAAGCTCCGTCTCTTAACTCCATCTGCCACATGCGTCAGTTCCACTCCCACCACTCCCAAAATGTGTCATATTTTGGTTGTTTTAAAGCTTTATTTTATAGTTTTTTTTTAGGAAGGGATTTGTGTAAGAAACATTTAAAAAAGCTTTTCTCAAAGGCTAAAAGTCATCCATTTTGTGTCCACTGCTTGAATAGTTTTGCATGTATGTCTTCCTTTTATCCGTTGAACAAAAAGGACACAAAGTAGAACATACAGTATGATATATTTCCTCCAGGTCACGCAATAAAGTGCATATGTTAACCTTTCCCCGTTCCTTCCTCCAGGTGAAGCTCCGTCTCATAAGTCCATCTGCCACATGCGTCAGTTCCACTCCCACCACAACCTGCTCAGCCTGGCCCAGTCCTCTCTCACCTCCACCCCCACCTCCCTGTCCTCCCCCCAGGACCTGGACCCCCTGCTGGACTCGGCTCTGAGCTACAGCTGCTCCAGCCTCAGTGGATCCTCAGAGAGCAGCATCTGGGTGAGACAGACCCCCCAGGAAGACGAGGGGAAACCGTCTCCGGCGTCCAACTTCTGGGACTTTTTCACCGGGAAAGGGTCCGGCTCAGAGACCATGGTGTGATGATGAGGAAGGAAGAAGAGGAAGAATAGGAATTTTTCTGATGGTGTCAAAACTGTTTCAAATTAAACACGTACCGACTGGATTTTAATTTAATCATCTCGTCTGGCAGGATTTTAAATGTTCTGCATACTTTGTTGTTTTTTAAAATGTTTTCGACATACTATACTATTTTTTTATTTTTCAGCACTTTACTGTCATTTTGAAGAGACCAAGAACAGTACTAGTCACACCTTCTCATTCGGTTTGTATTTATTTGATACGTTGTAGATGAATACTGAAGACATAAAAACTATAAAAGAACACATATGGAATTATCTAGTAAACAAAAAAGTGTTAAAAAAATCCAGAATATGATTTTTATTTTAGATTCTTCAAATTAAAATAATCAAAGACCGTTGAATGAGAAGGAGTGTCCAAACTGTTGACTGAAAAACGTCATAGTATAGTATACAGTGGCGGACTGGTCATCGGGACGAATCCCGATACAGTAGTGGGCCGGTCGGACGATGTGGGCCGGTCGGATAAGTCACTAGTTATGTTTGGGAAATGTCACAATAAATGTTGATTTGTGTCAGAAAACGATGGAAACGTTTAAATGCAACTCTTAGAGGCTTGAGTACACGCAGGTAAAGAGACTATATGAAGGTGGATGCAGTAATATTTGCTGTGTATATAATATGTACATGATATATTCATAATTTGACACACTCCTTGTCTTTACTACGTAGAACTGCATGCATGTGTGTACTGCATGGACTCTACTATTAACCCTTGTTTGTCTATACTCCAGACATTCACTGTAAATATATTTTATAACTCATATCAGCAGGAAGTCAAAACACCTGATCACATCTCAACCAGAACATTTCGGAACTCATTTTGATTGAAGATATTCAACGTTGTGGTTCAATCACACCGTAAAGATGTTAAGATGGAAAACTCAACTGCGAACATCTGACCATACTTGCCAACCCTCCCGATTTTCGCGGGAGACTCCCGATTTCATTGTCCTCTCCCGGTTTCCTCCCGGGACAAAATCAGATGTACTCAGGACTGTTTCCACTCGGACTTTGATACAGCTCCACCATTGTGGTTTCCATGGTAGCGCGTCTCTTTAGTAGCGCGCGCAACTCAAAGTATGAGAGGGTGAGGAAGACAGTCACAGAAAACAGAACAAGAATCGACAATTCTACCCTTTACTCCTTCCATGTTGTTTTAAAGACAATGTATATATTTCTATGTAAAGCAGAACCTCTGTGGACGTTATGGCTATATTTCTTTTTTTTAAATGACGTATTTTCACCTGAATCCGACCCATTTGAGATGAATGTTGTGGCATTATGGTCTGTTTTTATCAGGGTGTTCATCCAGCCGAGTTTCCTTCCTTTAACCACAAGGGGGCGACCTTCACCACATCTTTTTAACCTCTAAACCTCTTCCTGCTTTCCCTGCTGAAGCATATCATGTTGGCCAAATGTATAGACTATGTTTGAGGTTAGGATCGTGTACATATGTTTGTTTCCGGCCTCTTTGTAGTAGAAACCTTGTTTGTACAGAGATTTATCTACATGGCATCGTTGTATTTCGTCACCCCACACGTCCGCAGGTGAATGTTTTGTCTTAATTTTTTGATTACTTCTGGAGAAAACAAGATGTGTTTTGTAAATGAAAAGTGTCTTCAAACCCTAAACCTGAAAATGTACCGACTTCCCGCAGAGAATAAATGTCAATCTGCCTCTGTGTGCGTTTTTATTTCGAGTCTGTTGGAGGACATATGTTCTGAATGCACTGAAGACATAATCATGTTTCGTTGAGAGAAAGAAGACAGAGGGTGTTTCTCAATGTCGAGGACGCTTTCCTCGACATTGAGAAACACCCAGTGTGTCTGAAATGTGCAAAAAAACGACATAGTATGTGGAAAAAAAAATAATCAATTCTGTTGTGTCGAAAAAGTGAAGAAAAAAAACGGCAGACATGTAGTCGGTCGAAAATGTGAAAAATATGCCTTTTGTTGTTTTTGGGCAAAAACGACATATGGAAAAAAGCGACCTAGAAGAACGTCGAACAAACTAAAATAGCATAGTATGTGGAAACAAATGAAAAAAAACGGCATATCAAAAAAATGAAAAAACGATATTGTTGAACATTTTAAATCGTGCCTTGTTGAAACATCAAACTCTCATAGAAACACAAAACTCAGACCAGATGAATCCTTCTTAAAATCCAGTACGTGTTTAATTTGAAACAGTTTGGACACCATCAGACGTCATTCCCAAACTTCACTGCATCTACATGTAGGCTATTCACAAAGGACTTCAGACGGCGGGAGGTGCAGCAGCAGACGCCACAAACAAAAACACAAACAAAAATCATAAACAATTGTGTTTTGTCCTTAGATCCGAGTGTGAGGCTGCCGTCACTTTGAGTTAGTTACAGAATCTTAAGTGTTTTTATAACGTCACTAATACATTCTTGGTCAGTCTGAAAAGTCAGAGCGATTTGGACAACCGAAGCCCAGAAGGGACATTTTTAGGAGGACAGGACAACTCAAACTGTTAAAAGGGAAAATCCACACGATGTCAGTTCTTTTGCAATTTAATGATATTCTGTGAGAAATTAGTCAGAAAATCTTGGTGAATCTTTCCCACAATACAATATTGGTTATAAAGTCAATTTTTGGAATTAAAAAGGAAGTACTGAAACAAGCTTAGAGGCATGTTCATGTGTTTGAAAGTGGATTTTTCCTTCACAACGGTGACACACAGGACAGTTTTTGGTAAGAAAAGCTTGTATTTTTCTCCCAAAAAATGTTTCTTATGGAAATCAGTCCGCTATAGTTCGACCAATCAGATTACATTTACTTTGGGGATGTTTGGTTTTCGCTGCCTGACGGGTGGGACTTTTTAAACAACAAGGCGAATTGATTTGTTACCAGAATCAAAGTCTCTCGAGACGTGACATCCACTCTCGATCTCAGTCCGCTGATTATTTCAAGCAAGCAATTATGTATATTCCAATAATAACATCTGTATTTATGTACACATCAACATCTCGCGTCAAAAACAAAAATAATCTTCAAACATCCAGAGCGGCCTACGCAAAAATGGTAGTACAATTAGTGAAATATATCAAAAACAAAGTGAAACATCTAATGTAACAGAAGATAACATCATAATTATAATATTTATAGTATTTAAATAAAAAAAAGAGCCTTCTTTGAACATAGGAATCCAACGCTTTGTCGAGCCAAATATTTAAAATGGCATTTTTAAAGTTTTGGAGGAACTGCATTTAATTAAAAATACAGAATATAAGCAGCTTCAACTGAATCTGTGGACTTTTAACACCAAATAATGCATGTTTGTGCTTGTTTATGTTAATTTAACAATTACTAAATGGTAGTCTTCATTACAAATATGAACACATTATTTGGTATTTGTGAAATCAACCCCCATAGGAGTCCACCGTTTCTCTTGGGGTGCGTTTCACTTTGGTTAAATGGATTCCTTGCGTCCTTCACTTGCAGCGTTTCCCTGCGACTAGTCCCTCCCACCAAGGAAGCAAGGAGAGATGCAAGGAAACCACGAGAAGCAGGGAAATGAGCTTTAAGAGCAATGGGACGTCGTTTCCTCCGGAGCGCCGCGAGAAGCGACGTCCGTTCGTGATGACGCCGCACAGCTGATCGTCTGACAGCAGCCAGATCAGTGCATGCGCTGCATCGTCCAATCAGTGAGCGATACACAGTGAGGGGGCGGGGCGAGTGTCTGAGGATTTCACCGGAGGATGGTCTGGTAGTTCCTCGATTATCGCTCCTCCGGCACAAATAAGGCCACTGGGACGCTACTCAAGACGGCGCAGACTAATCAACTTCCGGTGAGCCCGAGACCGAGGAGCGAGGAAATGAAAAATAACCGAAGTGAAACGCACCCTTGGTGTCTGGATCTAAACCTGTAAATTAACATTGTAAAACTGATGGAAACAAAGTGGATCGACCCGAAAAACAGACTCAAAACCACTCGAAAAAATCTTCCTTCCATGTTGAGTTTAAGAGCAGCACCGATGGGAAATTAGAAAAGTGTTTATGATGCGTCTCCTGAAGTCGTTTCCTTTCCATTTGAACAATTAAGGAAAAAAAAAATAGCACTAATTATGAGTTGAAAATGAACTGAATCAAGGCTACATTTCACCCTGACCTTCCTAACTTTTAATCATCAACATAAAAGACTAATATATAGTATTTGTATCCCAAATGTAAGCTGTTGAAAGTCCTTCACCAGGAGAAAGAAGAACTTTCGAGACGAGGTGTTTTACAGGCGACGCGGCGGCACTGTTTTTATTTGACTGTACATTTAAACATTCAGATAATACTTGACGCACTGCCCGGTTTCCATTCATCTGCTCCACAGAGAGGGTGCGCTTGCTTGTTAATCCGGGGCAGCCCAGACGGGTGGAGATTAAAACATAATTTGACTAAATAGAAAAACCTATATTTGGTTTGTTTGTGCGTTCAAAGAGAAACAACGGAGGGCGATGACTATCAGACGGCTCGATTTATGGAGTAAACATTTCAATTAAAGCACAATTAAAAACAGATTTGAATAATTAAATTGCAATCTTTTACCTCATCTGAACAATTAGATGATTAATAGATTAGTCAATCATCAGAACAATTGATTTTGAAGAGGAGATAATCCAGAAAATAGCAACAATTTACTGAATGTAGCTTTTAATATAATAGCTTTCTTGCTAATATTCTGATTTCAGTCTTTGAACATTTCATATTTTCTTGTTTGTTGGAAAAAACCACGTTGAGAAGGGGATGTTTGCTTATTCTTGGGCTATTTTTCTGACATGTGTCCTTTTTATTCTAGTTTTAACAAGCCAATAAAGTATATTTATAATATAGCCGCTGGGGATTCATAATGTAACTAATCGTTGTTGATTAATTGATGAATTGTTCCCTTAAAATGTTCCAGAAAAAGGCCAAAATTCGAAGTGTAAAGATGTAAAATAAGGAAAAATTGCAATTGTGCGCATTTTCATTCCTAAAAACGGACGTTACAAGAACATCAAATTATGAGTCGTTGCCATAGTGAACTTTCTATTGTGCTAAATAAAAAATATTCTGACATTTTAAACTGTCTTCAACCTGCAGTGGAAGCAGTCTTCGTTAGCTGTTAGCATCACGGAGAGATTCAATAGGCGCTTTCACACCGGAGTACTTTTCCCAGTATAGTTCCGATGTAGTTCCGAAAATGTGCGTTCACACCCAAAAAATCTGGAACTAGAACTTAGTTAAAAAAAAATCCCCAAAAAAAAAAGTTTTGTGAAGCCGCCATTTTATTTGCTCGCATTAGCATTATTAGCATTAGCATTAGCCCCGCGCACCAACGGAGACAGACTAACTTATGGCAACACAAAAGAAAACACGGGAGCGGTGGAGATGAGGAGGTGTCGGCGTTCTGGTGATTTACTCGGAAGGCTTCAGTAGAAGCTGCTGGGAGTCCCAGCAGCTTCTACTGAAGCCTTCCGCAACTCCGGGAACTTCCGGCCGGGGACTTGGGGCGGCAGTATACGCCGTGAAGTGGGTTGCGGCCTGCCAGTAAACCTAAAGCAGAAGAAGAAGGAGTGACGTCAGCGGCTTCATTTGCCTAATCCTCCCCCAGGGACTTATTCCGGTGTGAACGCGATCTGCTCTTAGTTCATGAGAACTAAAGAGATCTCATGAACTAAGTACGGCAAAGTACTTGGTGTGAAAGCGCCATTAGCTTTCTCGAGTGAAAAACATGTTGTGTAAAGTCCTGACTTCCTTCCAGCGCTGCAGAGAAACGCTTAAGCCGGAGTTTGAATTAGTGTCATGAGGTTAACTGAACCAGCTGAGTTTGTGGAGGTGTCCAGAAATAAAGCTTTAACGATGAGGAACAGAAAGGACATTAAAAGCATTCAGCCTGAACGTAGTGTGGTAGCTCGGATGTCCGAACAGACTCACAGGAAATTTAAAAGTGTCTCTGAGTGTGTTGTGTGTAAAAACGGTAGAAATGTGCATTTTCCGGCGTTTTCAAAGTCAAAAATGGTAAAACTAATCAAATGATAAAACAGACTGTAGTTTAACGTTGAAACACCTGAAGCTCTTTGTGTAATGGCACCCAACATGACGTAATGGCACGACGCGCCTTAGTTAATAACCTTACATTTAAACCAGACTCTTTCTTTCTACTTTGCCAGATAGCCTTTAAAAATGTCGACATGGTTGTTTCTGTTCACAAATATCTGCGAAAATATGGAAGGAATCGGACGTTTTCTCTGCGAAAGGTCCTCTTTTGGATATACGTGATAAAACAGCGCATGCTTCAGCTGTACTTTTAGGATAATCTGATTCAAACTAGATTTTTTATATAATTTGTAGTTAAAAAACTAAAATAAGGATCTGCCCTCGTTAAGATTCCTCACCATCTTTCCGGTGGTAAGGTCTCCCTTCCCCCGCTTTTAAACACTTTATGTTATTAACACCACTTCCTGTTATACACACTGCAAACTAGCCTCTTCAAGCTAAAGGTAGTGTCAGTGGTTGCTATGACGTCAGATGTATCGGATGTTTTGGGTTTGAGCGCATGGTACCTGCGCGTTAGCATGAAGCTACTTTAGCACGGTATGTTATAAACACATTAAAGAAGACTGTGATGACATGTATGATCCTGCGTCTCGTCAGGAACGGTTAATTGGTTTCTCTGCGTCGTCTCCACAGCTCAAAAAACGGTATCCATGGCAGCCTCTTGGACCCCCCCCCTCCCCGCCGATGCAAAAGCGAGAGTTTTTAGATTATTTTAAGGTGCTTTATGCATTGCGGGCGCAGAGGATTTGAACGCTTGTGATCCAGGAGGCTGGCATGCTCCCTGCAGACGTCTCACAGCTCCAGTGAAAAGCTCCCCGGATACTTATGTGGGCGGAGCCTGTGGCGGCCAAAAGCCCCTCCCCTTTCTGCTGAGTGACAGTCCGTGTAGGGGGTTCACCGCCCGCTTGTTCAGTCTCTGGATTGGTAGAACAGGATGTATCCGGACTCTGAGTTCTTGGAGATGTCCGACGTCAGACCGTAGAACTCCTCGATCGCCTGCGCGTCGATTTTCTACGAGAAAAGAGGACATAAATAATAATATAGCACCTTTCATGCACAAAGCAGCCCACGTCCTTAGGGTTAGCCCCTGTGTGAGAGTGTGTATTAAACTGAATATTTAAATATTGAATACAAATGGCTTTTTGATCAAAGTGACTTTAAAAAAAATATATTTATCTGTCTGTGCTTCGGCGGCCGCGTTCCAACCCTAAACCAAAGCCTAACACTATTCAGATTTGTATTTTAAGTGACTAGTTTAAGAGCATGTGCGTACAAAACCTAGCATTGAATTTCGGTAACGATGCATAGATTTAATCACAGATAGTCTACAAGAAAAGAGGAAATCAATTCACGACATTTTAGACATTTAGAGGTGATTTCCGTTGCCACGTCGACATCCTTACCTCAAGTGAGTATTCATGTCAAAACCATTAGTCTTACTTCAAAACTTCAAATCTGTTTTCCTCTCACACCCTTTCTATAAAAGAGGGCACTTGAAGAGTGTCGGCACAATATGAAATCCTTCCCTTCAGCTCACAGGTGTTGTGTTTCAGATCCGTTATCCTTCTCTCCCAGATCTCCATTTAAAATCCAGTAAGTCTGTTGGGGAATCATGTTCCAGCATGCCCTCTGACGCAGCTGACCAGCATGCTATCCCCCGTAAGCAGGCGCTGCCCTAGCACTTTGTGGTTGTTACCAGTTTGTGACCGGGCGACTGTCGGTCAGAGATAGTTATTGTTGTGGGACACCTGGAGCATCCTTCTCGGGGTGTGGATGACCTCGAGCCATACGCGACAACAACTGTGGTTCAGTGTCCTCAGCTGTTTAGTCTCTCTATTGAAGAATGTTGATTCTTACACTCTGAACTAAACTGGAGCTGCAGGAGGGTCTTCAGAATTGAGTGTGGCGTCTCAACCGTGTGGTCAGACCACGCCGCGGTCTCCGGCCGAAGCTCCAAATAAACCGTCAGTGTTTGCCATCAAAGCTCCATCTCTCCTCGTGCCTCTCCGAGTCCCGTTTCCAATTGCTTCAGAAGTTTCCGCCACAATGTCGACAGTTTAATATCTTGATTCGGCCCCGACAACTGTTTCTGATTTGGTGCGGCAGCTTTGTCCAAAGAGAAAGCAAATACTATAAACACATATATATACTTTTGGACCGGTGATGAACGACGAGAGGCTTCAGCTTCAGGAGAGTCTGCAGATTCACTTCCAGGTGCGCAAAGGCACAGAGAGAACTTGTATAAAAGACAGATTTAGTAAAGACGGAAAGCTGGAATACAGCCAGATGGAGTTCATCTCAAAACGCCGTACAAAAAAAGATCCGGTTGTGTTCAGAAATCGGTCGGTTTCTGGACCAGATGTTCCGATGGGCCTCCTTCCCATCATCGTGGAAAAAGATTTAGAGTTTTAAAGAAGCTATTTCGATTGGGGGAAAAGCGCATTTCATCGTAATTAATCTACAGATCAGAATAAAACAAAGACGGAGAGTTTAAATGAAATCCCTTATTATCGTGTACTCAGACCCACGTTAGGTTCTCCTTGCTACGAGGAAACCAGCCAGAAATCAAGAGCCATTAAACAAAAAGCAATCCCCAGCATCTGATAAAGATAATAACTCATGTGTTTGGAGGATTTTCTATAACTTCTTTTGACTTTTATGTGTCCGGGGTTTGTGCACGGCGCTGCAGCGTTTATATAACTCTGCAATCCTGTCTCTTAATACAAATTATACTCCACAAAACCCCTGGAATGTTTCAGCACCCGGACGGCACGCTCCGATAGCTCAGCTGTGTGGCGTACTGCTGTCTTTAGCGAAAGAAAAATAACAAAAAAAAAAGGATTCTTGGCTGCGGCCGAGGCTTTGACTGAAGAGCGGAAAGAAAGCCAGCGCTACATACCAGTCCAACTCCACGTCTGAATTCCTACCCTTCTTATGCGAGTCAGGGTTTGAAATGAAAGGCTGGAGGCGTCGTCACGCGCTACCAGGATGTCAGACTGTGGTTTCTACGCCATGTTTCTCCTGTCATCTCGTCGGAGGAGAGCAGACGGTTTTTAGCAGGAGACAACTTTAGTGAATGAAAGACTAAAAGTTATATCTGCTATTTATAAAGTACTTGTTCGAGCCAGTGTTATGTTTTTAGAAGAAAGGCACCTAACCGTGACGTCTGTAGTCAACCAGAGTAGAAAAGACTACAATTCCCACAATTATCTCGATCCGCCGATTGAAGGAAATCCAGAGTTTTTAAGGCTTCGATGTAAAGTTATACCGATGCTTGTTTTCAAACACATGCGGTTGTGGCGAGGAAAGAGGAAGGGTTTCTCTCACCTCTACGATGTCGTCGTCGAACAGCAGCCAGAAGCCGTGGCTCTTCACGATCGTGATGTAGTGTCCGCGGTTTGGACCGCTGCGGAGAGGAGAGAGGACACCGTGAGAATAACGCCTGAAATACAGCGCTGTCACTTTGTTTGAGAAGAATGAATAAACTGCTGTCACATGACGGCGTGACGTGATGGGAGAACACGAACATTTAACATTCAATTATAAGAAGGCAATCTGACATGTCGCTATTTTTATAGAAATGACTGAAAAATGGCTTTAAGGGACGTGATTTTGGTTAAAATTCCCCAAGCGAATTTATTTAATCAAATGTTAATATATCATGATTTTTAGGGATGCTCTGATCGCCAATTTTGGGGCCGATCGCCGGAATCAGTATCGGCCGATCGAGTGGGCGGGCCTATGGGGATCTTCCATTTAAAATTCTCTCTCTCTCTCTCTCTCTCTCTCCCTCTCTCTCTCTCTCTCTCCCTCCCCTTCTCTCTCTCTCCCTCTCCCTCTCTCTCCCTCTCTCTCTCTCTCTCTCCCTCTCTCCCTCTCTCCTCTCTCTCTCTCTCCTCTCTCTCTCTCCCTATCCCTCTCTCCCTCTCTCTCTCTCGCTCTCCCCTCTCTCCCTCTCTCTCCCTCTCTCTCTCTCTCCCCTCCCTCCCTCCCTCTCTCTCCCCCCCTCTCTCTCACTGATCCAGTAACGAGTGACCCGACAGTGAAGAGTAAATATATGTATAACTAGTGTAGCTTGTTCCAGAGGTAGATCAAATAGCTAAGTGTGTTAGGTCTGACTCTTAGTGTGTGTGGCGGGCGCCGCTGCAGGATTTCTGCTTCACACACACTTGCACACCGCTATTTTACTGTCTTTTTCGGACACCTTCAAATACTGCCAGACCGGTGAAGCCGTTTTGCCGCGCACAGAGAAATCTATTTGACATCATGCGATCGGCATTTTTAGAGAGCACCGATCGATCGGCAGAGTGAGTATCGGCCGATATCGATCGTGTTAAATCAACGAAATTGTCAATTTAAAAATCTAATTGAAATCTGATCAATTGAGCATATACAGTAAAACATGGACAACGATACTAGTGAGAATTGAAAGTCATATTAAAAGATAGGTATATAATTTGCTTTTAAACATGTTCAAGGCATTTCTTGTGATTTGGGGCTATAACGCATTTAGATTTGATTTGATAAAGTTAAAAAGAAGAGCCCCATTACCTGCCGCAGTGCACCACGACGGCCACCAGGTCGTACATGCGGTCGGGGTTGGTGGCGTCCCCCGAGGTGTTGAAGAGGCGGAGCTCCAGAGGGAAGACGACCCGATAGGACAGCTTGGTGTAGCGGTGCAGCTGGTCCATGTACTTGAAGCGCTTCAGGTGGAGGGCGAGGATCATCGGGAGCTTCTTCACCCTCATCCTGACGAGGAGGCGGAGAGATGGAGAGACCATTGATGTCAAACACACTCACAAGTAGAAATGAACAGGAGGGTTTCACACAAAGGTTATTTGATCCTAAGATAACTCAAAGGGATCAAAGCTTTCCATTTCGACACCATTACTGTACCGCTAAGATGAAAGAGTGGTGGGGCTAAGCTTATAGCCGTGTGACTGAGGATAAACACACTATGTAGCGACCGCGTGCTAATGGAGGTGAGAGCTCCTCATATCAAAGAGAAGATATTTCAAATCGGTGCTAAATCTGTTTGGTTAAAGCAAGTTGGTGTGTGCGCCCCCCTTTGATCAGCGTCGCAAACCCACAAAACAAAAGGACATGATTGCATTTCTAAAAGGACAGGACTACATTAATAATACTGCAATTATTGTATTAGTTGATAATTAAAAGTTAACATTATTTAATCAAACGAGTAGATTAATGTTGCTTTTTTAAATTTTTATAAATAGGATGTTTTTTGCTATCTTATTACATGGCTTAGTTGAATACTCGATTCTGATTGGTCAATTCAAAACACTTAACACGTTGTTAATCCAGAACAGACCGACCGCTGTCAAGGACTTATTGACCGTTGTTAAGGACGCTCACATCTGCAGAAACAAGTCCGTTTGATTTAACCGTACACAGACTGGGAAACAGCGGAGAAGTAACGGGGCAGAACCCCTCCTTCTTACGCAGCGGTCCGGACATACACATCAAACGGCGACACATATTCAGTGTGCAGTTCCTTTGGCATTAGTGCAGGGATATCTAGATACTCTCCAAGGTTTGACATCATGAGTTGTGCTACTCTTAAAGCAAGCAACGATGTTTTCAAATCTGTAATCAGAAAGCTCCTCAGAAACGCTATCGAAGCACTTCCTGCTACGTAGTTCAAACAGTAACAACGGACTACTTTTCTTAGCGGATGCATGTCAATTTAAATCAATACAACTATTTTTTAAATCAATAAAAACATTTTTGAAATCTATAAAAGCATTTCAATTGATATTGGGAGTCATGTCGTTGTTGAGAAAGTGGCTTCGCGTCGGGATCCTGATCCTGATCGGCCCGTCGGTGTTCTTTTACCCATAACGACCGCCTCGCTGCTCATTATCCCTTACTTAGTGACTGCCTGATCAATTTGAGCAACTTGAACCAATTATGAATTTAGACGGGACACCTTTACAGTAAAATATAAAAACGTTGTAATAATAAAGACACCCACCTCTTCTGCGCTTCCTGTTTGCTGCGACACTGCTCACAGTAGTATTTGTATTCACTGCATAGCGTCTCCGTGTTGCTGAAGCCTCTGTCAGGAAAACACGCATTTACCACCAGGGTGTAAAAAGTCAAAGTCAGTATACTTTCCACATCAGGTGAGGATGATAGTAAAGGGTTAACAGCAGCAGTGTGTACCTGAGGCAGTGTGTGATGGAGGTGTTCTGCTCCACGTCGACAGACAGATCCAGGAAGTCCTCGTCTTTACTGCTCACCTGAAGCGCGGAAAGATTTAAAATGGTTTCTCGTATTCAGAAGCACAAAAAGAACGTTTTGCAAAGCAGCATCTCCAGCCAGGTAATCGTGAGGTCTTACGAAGGTGTTCCCCATCTTTGTTTTAATGTCATAATGTCAGTATATCTTGAGTCTGGGTTCAGAAGTTAATTAATGATGCCATGCGTCACCTGAAGCGTGGGAAGACACCAAATTATTTCTCGTAATCCAAAGCACAAAAAGACAGTTTGTGCAAAGCAGCAACTCCGGCCAGGTGAACATGGAAAATAAGTATTCTTAAAGTCTTAAAAAAGTGTTTCCGGTCTTCGCTATAATGTCAGAATGTCAGTAAATCTCGAGTCTGGGTGAAGCTGTCGACTACACCATGTGTCGTTATTGAATATGGACAATTAGAACTACATCGAAGACGTTTTAAACTCTTTTAATCCCACTTTTAGCCGAGTGTAAAACCTTCCTGCTCTTGTTTTTGTGCACTAGTCGATACTTAAATTAAATCCAGAGTTAGTACCGGGTGTAACGCCCGTTAAAAAGTATTGATTATATCATCTTCAGCCATATGTCATGTAAAATGTCTGTTTTCTTGTTGCTTAAATATCAGTTGCTGCAAGAAAAAAGTCAGATTTGATCCGACAGAATCAAATAACGAATAAATGTGCACTAAAATCACGATAAAGTCACTTTTTAGGTCTTATCGGGCGTGTTCCTCGTAGTCGCTTAGATTTTAAAACCTCAAGGTGAAAGGATTTAAACCCCAAATAGTTTGATATCACAAATGTTTTCCAGCGTGCCACTCACAGCTTCACAGTTGAGGCAGCGCGTCTCATTGGTCAGCGTTCCCTGGAAGATCTCGTGAACCCAGGTCTGTTGTGTTTCCTTGACTCCTTCCCCCTCTCCTCCTCCTCCTCCCTCACTTCCTCCTCCTCCTCCATTCTGCACCAGTTTTCCGTTCTGCTGCCTCTCCTGGCTCTTCTCCTCCTGCAGCAGGTCGGCGATGGTGTTGAGGAGGTAGTTGAGGAACTCGTGGGCGTCCTGCTGCATGTAGTTATCAAACAGCTCTGAGCGGGCAGAGATACAGACAAGAGGTAAGAAATTAAAATGGTCAATTTATTGAACATGTCAGAAACAAAACATAGATGAGAGGAACGCCTACGTCACTTCCGGGCGACAATGACGGCTCCGCCCATTTTTGGGGGAAACCAACACTCTCATCTCACAAATAATAATCCGATCAGACATTTTGAAAACCGTGGATTTTCAGATCTTCAAAGAGCCCGATTGCGACGACCAGACAGGCAAACAATTCATTAAATAATTTGAAATCGACAATCGGGCTCGATATATGGTTGAATTAAATTTAGTAGGCGAGGCCGTAATTTCGCCGGCTGTTACTCTCATGAGCGAGGCGGAAAATAATTGTTGCATCATGCCAACAAGCTGCTGTGTCGTTTATTGCTCCAGAGTTCAGTGTTTCTGGACTTCCTCTAAGAAGAGAGGACGGTGAAAGAAGAGCTCTGTGGCTTCAGGCTTGCGTTGGTTTCCCCCAAAAGGGGGCGGGGCCGTAAAGTGACGTAGATACTCTCATCTATGGACATCGATCGCCTACTGCTATATTCAACCATATATCGAGCCCGATCGTCGATTTCCATTGATTTTATGTAATTGTTTGTCGTAATCGGGCTCTTTGAAGATCCAAAAATCCACGGTTTTCTGTAATTTCTGATCAATATATATAATTCAAAGTACAAAAAAAACGTATAATAGTCTGGGTGTTTCTCAATGTCGAGGACGCTTCCTTGGTAGGACAGGTCCTTCAGTAGCGAGGCAAGAATCCTTCCTAGTCTCGGAAAACGAAGAATGGTGGAACAGGCTAACAGGTGTGCGTCATATCCGAGGCCCCGCCTTAAATGGAGCGCGATTTCCGCCAAAGATTTTGGATATTGGTCCGTGCGCAAAGCATTGTGGGGATTTTAAGACCGCAAAGGATATACACGTGCAGCCTCGAAATGTCACGCAACGAAGTACGCCGGCCTCGGTAGAATTCCAAGGAGCCTGGACATTGGAACAGTCCTTCGGCGGGACTCGATGACGTAGCATCCTTGAAATAGTGGCTCTGGAGCATCCTTCCTCGACATTGAGAAACACCCCGTGTCATGTTCAACAGGGGCAAGAAGAAGCAGCTCCCCCCCTAGCGAACATTTGTCTTGAAAATAAAAGATTAGCTCATCGTCATCAGCGTCATGTTCGTCAGGTTGTACAAAACAACCAAAAGGAAATAACTTTTACAAATAGAGAGAAACGGAGAGTGAAGAAAGAGAAGACAGAAAATAATCGGCATGTGTTGGCCGGAGAAATCTCTCCAATTAAGAGTTAATTTATCTTCCCTCCGCAGGATTTGGCGACAGCTTTAGATATGTCCTCCCCTCTCTTCCTCTACTTTCCGGCTCATCCCTTTCTCTCTCACGCATTTCAGATTTGAGAGCCTAACCCCCCGGTGGTGGATTGATGTTGAACACCCGGTTTGAGTTCCTGAAAGAAGCGACAGCTGCACATCCTGGCATCGCTGTGAAGCCGAAGCCTTCCCCAAATTGCTTATTATTAGTCATTTAAAAAAAGCTGGAAGATATTTTTCTACTTTACTTGCAGTGCAATATCATACTGTAAAGACATCGAGAATTAATATGGTATTAATATGAAATACGCAGGGTTATATTGTAATTTACATGTAATATATACAGCATTAGAGTTTACTTTTATACCAATGTTTTTATTTAATTAACATTTTTATTGGACCTCTTGTTGTAATAGAAATATTTTATTTTATCTAATTACCACATTTTTACTATTCTTTTAATAATAGTATTCTATTACTATTTTTTTGGACATTTTTATTTAACTTTGTTTATTTAATTTAAATACCTATTTTATTTTAGCTTTTATTATTTATCTATTTATTGAACAATTACTTTAGTCGTATACATTTTTTTTTAATTTATCCCCGATTTTATCTCATTCTTAACTCGAGCAGCTCTAATTATAATTCTGATATTTACCATTTTCTTTTCTCAGTCTGGAGATGAATTTCTTGGGAGGGATGACCCCGACTTTCTTCTTCTGCGTGGCGATGCTGTTGAAGAGGTCGGAGAGGCAGGTGAGCAGAGACTCCTTACGGCGAGGCTGCACCTGGAGGAACAACAACTTTATTTACAATGCTTCCATATAACATGTGAGAAGTAGAAAGTACAGGTATTTGAGTTCAACATGTGAGAAGTAGAAAGTACAGGTATTTGAGTTCAACATGTGAGAAGTAGAAAGTACAGGTATTTGGGTTCAACATGTAAGAAGTAGAAAGTACAGGTATTTGAGTTCAACATGTAAGAAGTAGAAAGTACAGGTATTTGGGTTCAACATGTAAGAAGTAGAAAGTACAGGTATTTGAGTTCAACATGTGAGAAGTAGAAAGTACAGGTATTTGAGTTCAACATGTGAGAAGTAGAAAGTACAGGTATTTGGGTTCAACATGTAAGAAGTAGAAAGTACAGGTATTTGAGTTCAACATGTAAGAAGTAGAAAGTACAGGTATTTGGGTTCAACATGTAAGAAGTAGAAAGTACAGGTATTTGAGTTCAACATGTGAGAAGTAGAAAGTACAGGTATTTGGGTTCAACATGTAAGAAGTAGAAAGTGCAGGTATTTGTGTTCAACATGTAGGAAGTAGAAAGTACAGGTATTTGAGTTCAACATGTAAGAAGTAGAAAGTACAGGTATTTGTGTTCAACATGTTAGAAGTAGAAAGTACAGGTATTTGTGTTCAACATGTAAGAAGTAGAAAGTACAGGTATTTGTGTTCAACATGTAAGAAGTAGAAAGTACAGGTATTTGAGTTCAACATGTAAGAAGTAGAAAGTACAGGTATTTGGGTTCAACATGTAAGAAGTAGAAAGTACAAGTATTTGTGTTAGAAATGTAAGAAGTCAAAGCCGTCAGAAAAATAAATAGTGGAGTAAAGTACTGATACCAGAAAAATGTAAGTACAGAAACGAAATATTTGTACTCCACTACTTCCCACCTCTTGTCCTATATCATTGAAGAAGGGTTGCATTCTTTAAGTGTGTGAACCCAGCACACCAACAACAATATGAGAGAAACGCTGCTAAGATAAGATAAGATGGACCTTGTTAATCTCTGTGGGGAAATTCAGCACTCAGATAAGATTAACAAAATCATATTCTGGATTTTGTAACACTTTTTTGTTTAATAGATAATTCCATATGTGTTCTTTTATAGTTTCGATGTCTTCAGTATTCATCTACAATGTAGTACACATTCAAATAAACTTCGAATGAGAAGGTGTGTCCAAACCTTTGACTGGTAGTGTATATATACATATTTAAATATATTTACATGTATGTGAGCCGGTAAAAAGCTAAATTGTGATACAGCTATGGAATCAGAATAACTTTATTAGTCCCACAGAGGGGACATTTGTTACAGCAGAAAAGAGCCAAAGACAGCTTAGTGTTACCTAAGAAGCATGCATACAAAAGATATCTCTCACCTTGTACGCCAACACCTTCTCTCTGAAGGGCCGACAGAAATACAGCGCCTGCAGCACTGAGTTACAGTAGCAGGTGTTTCCAAACTGGAGAAAGAAACACACAGATTCAGGAATTAAAGAAGTACATGTTCCATTAATATGTGTTTCTACTGCGACATTACAGTTTACATCACGGGTGTCCCAACTTTCTCCCCGAGGGCCACATGGAGAAAAATATTCGAAGGGTTGGGTCACTCACTAAAGTCAAAGTCAACATGTCTACGTGTTATACAGACATCTTGAAAGACCGTTTCTCGCAGTCCCACAGTGTGACATATATACATAAAACAAGACACCTAGATAAGACTAAGTAATAAGTACTAAAAAAACACAATCCACAGAACATGACTTGACATTAATGCAAGTATTCTTTAGTGCAAATGAGAAGATGATGTTCAAAGTACAGTTTGAGTGCAGTAGCAGCGGAGATGGGTAGAAAAGTGACTGGTGCTGGATGAGGGACGGGTGTGTGTAGGGCTGCTCGATTATGGCAAAAATCATAATCTCGATTATTTGGGTCAATAATTGTAATTGCGATCGACTTTGAAAACATACATTTATGGAGAAAAAAAAATGTGAACAGTATGTTTTTAACAGTTGATGACCCTGAACTTTAAGAATAATTCAACTGAAAAACCGACAAAAAAAATAAAATAAAATAAAAATAAAAAAAGTAATAATAAAAAAAGAATCGTTTTATTTCGATTACGTTGTTTTCATAATCGTAATCACGATTAAAATATGTTTAATTGAGCAGCCCTAGTTGTGTGTGTGTGTGGGCGGGTTAAAGTCCAGGTCCATTTGGGGCAGGGGGAAAGGTGGGAGGCAGGGTGGGAGGTCAGGGGAGAGACGTCAGCATCCTGACCGCCAGGTGGAAGAAGCTGGTCGAGAGGTATGTCGCCTCATAAGTTCAGTTATAAGTTATAAGTTAGCAAAACCAATCAAATGTAGGTAACTGATGCTGCAGCCTACATCACAGCTCTCCAGAGGGTTTCAGTTATTTTGATGGCAGCTCATTCCTTAAAATAAAAGCCTCAGTTTGAAAATAATAAGAGGAAATGTGAAGGGTCTATTTCACGGTTGCTATGTAAATAAGTCGTTGGGCTTTTTCTTATCAATTAGATTTGTTAGAACATGTTTTCAACTTGACTGACAGTGGGGCTTATGAACACATGAACACTACGGTGTAATATATCTTACAGATGTATTTAATACAAAGCAAGCTCAAGTTTCATTTTGTGGGCCGTATTCCATTTGACTTTTTGAATCAGCCGATTCAAAATGGCCGTAGTTTGGACACCCCTGGTTTACGTCACCCACGAGCCGTTGATTGACACTTACGTTGACCAATCCAAAGTAGTGTTCGTTAACGGGAAACTGTTCCGGTCCGATCTCCTTTTCCAAGGCAGAGGCATTGGCGCCCTGAAAAGAAGAAGAAGAAGATAAACTATCATGTGCTGTGTTTTCAAAGCAAAATGAGCAACACTTATTTTACATAAAACGATCCGTCTGAATCGCTCCTTTGTCCCGATGTTTCCTCCTCATGGTTTCCTGTCTTCCTGCTCCATGTTCTCGCTGCTCCATTTGGAGATGCACAGGCAGCTTTGTGATAAAAGCGTTAGATATTTTATCATCAAAGTTTTAGTCGAGGAATCTTCAACCAAGTCTCTTTTTTTTGCAATATTCAACTCGATTAACGGTGACTCATGTTGTCCGTCTCTTTTTTCCATAACATGAAACACTTTCTTTATCATTATGGAAACATAAATAACAAACAATATGCCAGATATATCCCAGGACATGTGACAGCGTTTGTTATTAAAAGGCCACTTCCTGATTTTGTTATAACACCCAACAATGCAGGAAAAGAAATACCGCTCAACTCAGCTTTGGAAATAAGTTTAAAAACAAGCTGTAGGGGCATTGTTCGATACGAGTGCAAACACATGAATATTCCGTCCCTCACTTACTTATGTATATATATATATATATATATATAATACCTTGCTTTATATCTTGTTATTGTTCATTTGTAAATTCAACATGTATATTTTCGACTTTCTTGTATATTTCTAGTCTTTTATTTGTATTGTACTATGCCATGTCTTTTTATGCTGCGGCAACACAAACATTAGGCGCTTTCACACCAAGTACTTTGCCGTACTTAGTTCATGAGAACTCTTTAGTCCTCATGAACTAAGAGCAGATCGCGTTCACACCGGAATAAGTCCCTGGGGGAGGATTATGCAAATGAAGCCGCTGACGTCACTTCTTCTTCTTTGGGTTTACTGGCAGGCCGCAAACCACTTCACGGCGTATACTGCCGCCCAAAGTCCCCAGTCGGAAGTCCCCGGAGTTGGGGACTGGCTTCTGAGTAAATCGCCAGAACGCCGACACCTCCTAATCTCCACCGCTCCCATGTTTTCTTTTGTGTTGCCATAAGTTAGTCTCTCTGCGTTTCTGCGCGGGGCTAATGCTAATGCTAATAATGCTAATGCGAGCAAATAAAATGGCGGCTTCACAAAACCTTTTGGGAGTTTTACGGGGCGTGGTTTGCAATCCGCCCAGCCAATCAGAAATGGGAACCTTTTTCTCTGGTTCTAGTTCCGGATTTGTTTGGTGTGACAGTGAACGCACATTTTCGGAACTAAATCGGAACTATACTGGGAAAAGTACTCCGGTGTGAAAGCGCCTATTTCCTCTTGTTTTTAAGACTCTTAATGGCACTTTGTGATTTTGACACTATTTAACTGAAACAATGCCGTTTTGTCAACTTAAAGGATTTGTGCTTGCTTCTTGAACACAACACTTATAAATACACTTTAATACACGAAACACTTGGAATATGAAGCACTGTGTAAGGAACTGGTTTTCTTTCAAGGCGGTTTGTGTTTTTAAGTCTGTTACGGGGAGACAATGCCGTTTTGAACACTTTACAGATTTGTGCTTAATTCTCTCAAAAAGTTACTGAAAGATTTATGAATAAAAGCTTAAAACTAGAACATGTCATATCTTATCTTATGTATGGCACCTATATGTGTGAATAAGTGTGTGTAGGTCTTTTAGTCATCATAAAGCGTTGAGCTTCTGGGTGTCATTCAGTCTAAGCTTCTCGAAATCAAACCCTGTATTAAGGCAGGACTGAGAGGAGGAAGATGACGATGAAGATGAAGATGATTCAGCTTTTCCTCCAGACGTGAATGACTACACACTCAGATGTTACTCATCATCACACTGCAGTCCATGTAAAGTCAACAAGACGAGAGCTAATGAGGCTCGGCTCGGGGTTACTTCTCTAACACCACCACGTCCACTCCAAACACCACGTCGCCGTAAACAAATACCAAGGCAAGCTTTCTCATGTCGGAAACCGAGAGGGAAGCAAACCATCTGTCTGGGAAAAGAGATGTGTTTTTCAGGTTTGTAGTGACAGCTTCGATAAGACTGAACTGATGGAACTGAAAGTGCCAGCTGTGCAGCTTTAGAGGAAAGAGACTTCAGGCAGAAGGGCGACACGACTATCGTTACATTTATTGATAATGACGACCAATCGAGAGCAAGTCATGATGAAAAGGACTTGATTGGAGCACATCTCAACATCTTTGCTTGCAAATGACCTTTTCTTTCTGATTTGAAGAATGAACATCCATGTCTCTAAGACGTACAACAATTTAAAATCTGTATGAAATGAGAAAATGATGAATACTCAAAGCTTGCTGTGTAAACTGTTGTTTTTAATATCAATAATTCAAGTGCTCATAACATTTTTAAATTGAAGTTTAACAATGATATGAGAATGGCGAAATTCCTTACGACTTCCTACAAATCCTTTAATACTTAATCAGACTTTTTGTAGTTTAAAATGTGGCCTATAAACAGAAAGCTAGCCTAATTTGAACATAAAGAAAATTGGATAAATCTACTTTTCATTTGGAATATCCTGCGCACAACCACCTGACAGTGTCTGATACCCAACGCTACAAACCCATATCAGTTGATATGAAAAAAGTATTCAGGATCAATACTTAATAGAAGCTCAATTAAAGTATTTGTGCATCATCATCTGTGATACTGGCTACAACTATAGCTTATGCTGTCTTTGATGCAGAATTGCTGTAAACTGATAAGACTACACTTTCACAAGACAGTCAATAAACACTGCATGTCTCTATTTTTCTTGTCCTAAAACATCAACTATATTCCCCCGAATGCTGCTACATTATCAAAGCTGTCCAGTTGTAGTTTGTGCCGCCCTAACAAGGACTTTCACAGCTTCAACAGTGGAATTGATTTTGTGAAATACTTTCCGGGCAGTATCTGGTCGGCTGCCAGAACAAAGCCACCAGCAGGCACAGCTAATATTTAGCTTTGTTACTGTTTATCTATAGCTGCTGGTAATCTGCCAGAGCCCTTTGCTCTAAAGCAGTGCTTCTCAAAGTGTGGTCCGCGGACCACTGGTGGTCCGTGATCGCCCCCTAGTGGTCCGTGAGTATATTGGTAACATTTCACATTTGAAATAAATAAATAAATTTCAGTTTTCCTCACTCTCGCAGGAATATCTCCGCAATGGAGCGAGCTTAAGTTTCACTTTTGATCGCATGATATAGCCCAGATAAACACCTTCATCACACATGTAGCCACTTGTTTGTACCATTTTCATGCGATTTGTAAAAAACTATGTGTTTTTGGATATTTGTGGAGTTAGGTGGTCCGCGAGTGTTTTTTTATTGGTTAAGTGGACCTTGGTATGAAAAGGTTTGAGAAACACTGCTCTAAAGGGCCTGGTGTGTGCTCTTTAAAAACCTGCTTGGAGAAACCACACTGGCTAAGTAAAAGCTTTCTGTTTCCTTTCCATCATATCGGTAGCAGACTGCAAATTAAACCTGAACTTTTGAAAGAACATCCATCTGTTTTGCAACTCATATATATATCAATATTCCAATGACTGTATATAGACTATTCTGCACCGTTTCTATTATATTCGATTTTATTGTATTTACCTGTACTATTTTATCTGTTGTATTGCGTTGCACTGTTTGAGGAGCCTGTGAGCTAAGATTTTCATTGTCATAAATAGCTATGCACACATGACAATAAAAGCCTTAAACTTAAAAGACTGCCGTAGTGTGGATACTGTGAAAGGTGCAGCGGCAGGAAACAGGATAAGTTACAGTCAGAAGTTAATCTCTGGGATGTAAGCTCACCTGCCTGCGTGTGTGAGTGTGTGTGTGTGTGTGTGTGTGTGTGTGTGTGTGACTTAACTACGCTTCAAAATAAACAAACACTGAGCGGTCACATTAAGAGCTAATGAAGCCGTGTTTTTGACCCGTTTCGCCTTGACCCTATATGCCTAACAGGTTGTCCTTTAAACTGGAAAATCTGTGAAGCTGAATATTTACAAGCGTCTATCAGCTGATGGTGTTTTTGAGCAAAGCTGACCCCTCACCTCCTAGTTCCAGGGATCAATACTTTTAAACATCATTAAAGCCTTTTAAAATGCCATTTGAGGCAGAAGACGGCTAAAGAGCTCCTTCTTTCAAAGCGTGTGCAGAGCTTAATACACAGGTTAACTAAAGGAACTAATATCTTAGGTTTCAATTAACCATCTTGTATTTACTGTAAGTTTATATTAACACCATGTAGGCTTTTACACATTTTAAAGGGTTTTGTGCCAATCAGGGAAATGACAGGAAATGCTGGGTTTCTCCATCAGTTACAGATAATTGACAGATAATGTCAACTGAGGAAGTACTCAGATGTTGTACTTAAGTCAAATATCATCATCATTAACATATACTTAAAGTACCAAAAGTAAAAATACTCATTATGCCAGATTGGTCCCTAATATATATGATATTTTCTTATTATAGTAATAGATGCATTAAAGTGTTATCAAAGCTGCAGCTAGTTGTAATGGACTTTTGTATACTGCAGGGTAGGTTGTGAATTTACCACCAGAACTAAAGTCTGATTAAGAGGTTGATTATAATTCACATCATTCATCCAAATCTGGAAAGTAACTAAAGTTATTAAATACATGTAAAGGAGTAAAAAGTACAGACACCCTTTACTCTGAATTGTAGTGAGTAGAAGTACAGAGTAGCATAAAAATGGAAATACTTTACACCTGATAATTGAACTTGCAGATGATAACCTATTATATTCCTCTTGTATGTGCAAAAGTTATATAAACGTAGCTTTTACAATAAAGGGAATACAAGTTAGGATTAGCATACAACAGTAGCAAACAACTTTGGTCTTTTCAGCTAGCATGCTAAGCTAGCTAGTTTCGCCCTTCTTGCATAAAACAAACTACACAAGCTGGCTAATAATTACAGTCCAAACAAGCTGTTGTTTTTACTTCTGTTTTCAAACTAAACCAGGTGGAGTAAGAAGCTGGCTGTTAACAGGTACAACTTTCTGGAAAACCCTGAATGTTATTATGATCATGTTAGCAGAGACGCTAGCTTTAGCTCAGCCATGGTTGTATAAAGAGAGAGAGGCGGATTCACCATTCATTCCTATGAGAGTTGCTCATGGCGGTTGAAAGCCTAGAATAAAACTGTAGATTCAGAAAGTACCCGGATGTAGGCCCACAGAGCATGCGCAGTAGAGTTTTCCTTTAAGCCCCACCTTCTATCCTCCTGCTCTCGGCTCAGGATGTAAAATGTGAACACCATTATACATTTTCTTAAACCTAAATATGTTCATGATATCTGTAAACTCTCAACAAAATAAAAATACACTGATTTACAGACGTCTCTTTCCCCAATGTAAGTCAATGGGGAAAAGTGTTATGGGCCAGAATGACGTCACGGGTGTGGTAGTGACACCTTATCGCCACCACGGCCATTCAAAACAAAATCTGCTTCAACGGCCGGCCACTTCCTGGAGGTTTGGGGCTAACAGGCGAACAAACACTAACATTAAGGCCGAACATCAGCTCCTTACCATCGTACAAATCGAGGCGATCTTTCGGACTGTCATCAGTATTTCCATCCGTAAGCCGCCATGCTGGACCGAACCCCGATGTTGAAATTAAGAGAGCCGTGAAGGCTGCAGAGTTTCGCGAGAACCGTTTGCTTTCTGCCCGGTCTGTTACCATTAGAGTAGTAGTAACCACCACTTCCCGTTTTGGGATTTCAAAATAAGACACCAAGGAGAAAAAAAGAATGTGAATTTTTGTTTTGTTATTAATTTGTATTCATTTATATATAAACGCTCATGTTAATTGTGTTACTTATACTTAACAACGATAACATATGTTAAGAAGGCGTTAATTAATAAGACTAATACAGGCAGGATGAATTTTGAGAAAACTGATGTGGGGACTGCGTATCTTTTTTTCAAATTTGGCTATTGGGTCTATAGATTCCTACTATAGTTGTAACAAAAGAAAGCTGAACAAGATGAAAGTAAAAAAAGACACAATAACAGAAAAAATAACCTAAAAAAAGCTTAATAATGTCTGTAATAGTCATAATTTAATTGGAGTGTCTTATTTTGAAGGTAAACACTCAGCTTCCGGCATTTCTCCCGTCCGAGGGAGTGTCGCGGACGCACCACTCAGAAGCTCTTTGGTTCGCTCGTTCTTCTCACGGGGGCTAGACTCGGGGGCGGTGCTTTGGTTAGCATTTCCCACTATTCCTTTATTAGGTTACACTTTGTGGGGTTAGGGAAAGGAGATAATTCCTCATTACTAAAGATATTTAATTACTAAAAGTGCTGTATGAAACTAAAATGGACGCTCATTGTCATCAAGTAGACAAGAACACATCAGTTAACCTATGGATATATATATATATATATATAGAGAGAGAGAGAGAGAGAGAGAGAGAGAAGGAGAGAGAGAGAGAAGGAGAGAGAGGAGGAGAAGAGAGAGAGAGAGAGAGAGAGAGAGAGAGAGAGAGAGAGAGGAGAGAGAGAGAGAGAGAGAGAGAGAGAGAGAGAGAGGAGAGATGGAGAGAGAGAGAGAGAGAGAGAGAGAGAGAGAGAGAGAGAGAGAGAGAGAGAAAGAGAGGAGGGGGGGAGACAGAGAGAGAGAGAGAGAGAGAGAGAAGAGACTTTATTGATCCTATTTTATCTACCTCTGGAACAGCTAAACTAGTTATACATATATTTACTCTTCACTCGTTACTGATCAGTGAGAGGAGAGAGAGAGAGAGGAGAGAGAGGAGGAGAGAGGGAGGAGGAGGAGAGAGAGAGGAGAGAGAGGAGAGGGAGAGGGAGAGAGAGGAGAAGAGAGAGAGGAGAGAGGAGAGAGGAGGAGAGAGAGAGAGAGAGAAACAGAGAGAGCAACTGTATTAAAATACAATACTTAAAAAAGTGGAAAAGAGAACTAACAATTAAAATAATTCTTTGGCACTTACATTCTATTTTCAGTTTAATTTCCTTGTTTATTGGCCCTTGTGATATCTGAGGCCAGGCTGGAAAAAGGAGCCCAGTTTAGACAGGTCTCGTGGGAATATTAGGGGACGGTTCAAAGTCTCCCCCTCCCTCCCTCCCTCTCTCTCCCTTTTATCTGTCCGCAGTCAGAAGCATCTGGAATCTGCGCGAAAGGGACTACTTTTTTGTATCATTATGTTCGCCTTTTACATTTAAAACGGTGCTTTTGACACTATTTCAGTTTTTAGATGACTTCCTATTGCTGAAAGATCCTTGGAGGGATTAACACTTTTTTTCTCACTGGAGGAAACTCAACTGGAGAAATACTTGGAATATATTTGGGAATGTTGCACCACTAAGGAAAACCTACTTTTTTCTGCATAACGTCCAAGAATAAACAACCAGCTGTGTCTGTGGGATCATTATGGGAATATTGGAGTGATTTTCCTCGGTGTGGAGGGGGGGTTGTTGCAGGACTGTTTTCCCCACATAGAGCAGATCTGATCCGGGGTGCAGAGGGGGTTTCAATGCGGCTGATTGGAGAACCTGCACCGGGAAACATGAACAGCAGCGGCGGGTCTGGAAACTTTCTGCTGGTTCCCATCCCGGAGTATCCCCTGCTGGACTGCGTGCCCAACAGGACCGCAAAGATCGTGGTGCTGGGGGCCAGCAACGTCGGGAAAACCGGTATGCATGTGTGTATGGAAGAACTGGGGAAAGAAAAAAGCAACATTTAAGTGAATTGGGAGTTTTCCAAGCATTTAATGCAACTGTAATTCATCTGTTTCCTTGTAGGGATTACTACATGCATGGGTTTCATGTAGCTTAATAATAACACATGATAATAACCAGAAGTTTAACCTCTTAGCATGCCGCGTGTTATTGTTAGGAATGTCTCTGTGATATAGTTGTCTAAAAGAGGAGGACTATAACAGGAAAAATCGATATTTTTAAATAAATACCAACCCTGAGCGACAGGGGGCGACATGTTGCATCCGTGTAGCCTTTTAGGGTTTTCAAATATACTTTAATTTGTGTGGTGAAAGAAAGTATTCAATAACAATATAAAAAGACCCACAACTAAAAGCCCTGCATGCATACTACTGTAATTAAATAACAAGAGCTGTACTTAAATGGTCATGTGTTTGCAGAATGTGATCTTTTAGAGTGTATAGTGTGGATTATTATTACTATCATTGATGTGTCAGCTGTATTTAAGTCACGTTGTGGAGTGAGCTTGAACAATGTTACACCTTTAAGACATTATACTTTAAAAGGTGATCATATGTCTGGGATGTTCACTGAAATACAAGTTGTGAAGTACAAATATACCTCAAACAATTTACCTTAAACACGATAAAAGTAATTATAATTAAACCAAAGTTTTACGGTCAGTATTTTGTTTGTTATAGTTTGAGAAACCTACCCTAATGATGTCATAATGATGTCATTAGGGTTAAGTCGACCTAGGCTCAGAGAGTAAACATTTTATAGCAGAAAGTCTCCATTTCAATCTGGAGGTGGAGAGTTATTAAGAGTTAGCAGGCAGAGAAGGGTTGACTAAAGAGAGTACCACGTTGCATCATGGGAAATGTAGGATTCAGGGGTTTTTCAAAGGTCTTGACCCATATGGATTAAAAAGGCAAACATATCTCGGCCACTGTCTCATGTGATTCCCACTATTGTATGAACATGGGAATCTTTACTGTGTAACATGCACTGATGGGAATCACAACCTTCTTCTCAAATGAAACCAGCCTCTCAAAGGAAAACATCGTCCACAATCCCCAAACAACAAGAGACGCACGAGACAATCATTTACAGGACACAGATGACGCACGAGGGGTTACAACATCGCATTCAGAGTATTGGTGAATCAGTGTCTTGCTTCAGACTTTGGGCTTTCTGTTTGTTGAAATCATCTCTCTGCTACAAAAGTCCATCAAATATGTGTCACAGAAAAGGGAAATTCCTGCCAACGTTTAAAAGGCCCATGTCATGCTTTTCTGGTTATGTAGCTTTGCATGTAGACGGCCTGCAGAGTCACAACCCCTCAAAGTACACCCTGTCGCTGTCTGTGCTGCCCCAGAACGCCTTCTTGGACATTTCGCTTTTTCCAATGTTTACTTCTTGGGTATAGTGATGTATTTCGGGTATAGTGACATAACGTAACGGCTCCGCAGGTTGGTCCAAATCAAATGGACCTATCCGCGGAGCCGTTACGTTACGTCCGCGGAGCCGTTACATTACGTCCGCGGAGCCGTTACGTCCGTGGAGCCGTTACGTCCGTGGAGCCGTTACGTCCGTGGAGCCGTTACGTCCGTGGAGCCGTTACGTTACGTCCGCGGAGCCGTTACGTCCGTGGAGCCGTTACGTTACGTCCGCGGAGCTGTTACGTCCGCGGAGCCGTTACGTCCGCGGAGCCGTTACGTTACGTCCGCGGAGCCGTTACGTTACGTCCGCGGAGCCGTTACGTCCGTGGAGCCGTTACGTCCGTGGAGCCGTTAGGTTATGTCCGTGGAGCCGTTACGTTACGTCCGCGGAGCCGTTACGTCCGTGGAGCCGTTACGTTACGTCCGCGGAGCCGTTACGTCCGCGGAGCCGTTACGTTACGTCCGTGGAGCCGTTACGTCCGTGGAGCCGTTACGTTACGTCCGCGGAGCCGTTACGTCCGTGGAGCCGTTACGTTACGTCCGTGGAGCCGTTACGTCCGTGGAGCCGTTACGAACCGTGGAGCCGTTAACGTTTGGGACCAATCCGCGGACTTCCTCACACACACACACACACACACACACACACACACACCACACCACACGCACGCACTCGGCGGGACGTTGCGAGGCTCGCTGTGTGGGGTCGGCGAGACAGCGAGACACCGCGGAACTCAGCCTGGGCACACACACAAACTCCCAGCCAGGCTGTGTGTGTGTGTGTGTGTGTGTGTGTGTGTTCAGGCTGGGTTTCGCTGTGTATCGCTGTCTCGCAGACGGCCACTGGGCTCACAGGGAGGGGTGGGGGGCAGGAGCTCCAACAAGCCGTTTGGGATAGAGAGTGAATACACATACTTTACAGAGATGCTGTTTGAGAAACCAATGTGAGTTTGGAAAATTGCACAATATACATTTATATAGTCGACCTCAACAATGGAACTATGATCAGTAGAAATGGCCATGTGTCCTTTAAGTGGTATAAAGGTCAGCGGGTTGTCGTCGGGTCGCGCATGTTCCATATCTGTCTTTGTATTCCGTGTACATGACGTCTGGATTGCACATTTCAGAAAATCTCCTTACGTTTTCTTGTTTCTTTCCAGCTCTGATTGTCAGGTTTCTCACCAAGAGGTTCATCGGGGACTATGAAGCAAACACCGGTAAGTTTCCACGCATCTGTCTTCAATAAAACTCATTTGTGACAATAAGCAGCAGAAACTAATCCTCCCGCTCTCTGGAAAACCCCCACCCATTGATCCTTTCATTCGTCCGTCTCTTCTGCTCTCTGCAGGGGCGCTTTACTCCAGAAAGGTCACCCTGGATGGAGAGGAAGTGTCGCTTCAGATCCAGGACACTCCCTGTGTGGCGCTGCAGGTCACACACTCATTCAAATATATATATTATATATATATAATACAGCGTGTGCATCAAAACAAATACATGTTTATGAAGATTTGATGGGCTTTTTTAGTGATGGAAACGGTCACTAAACGTATCACCTATTTCCGGGATACCTACGATGCACCTTATGAAAGTAATATTTCCCCGAAGAGTGGAAGATGTTCATACCGGCCTTAGCCTCCTACACTGTGATGGAAAAACGTATTTAGATTTAAGTAAAAGCACAATCGCCACAGTCTAAACGTACTCCTTTACAAGTACAAGTCCTGAGTTCAACAGAAGTAGTGTACTCAAGTATCAAAAGTAAAAGTACTCATTGTGCAGAAAGGCTCTCCTAAAAGTGTTATCTTATTATTTGATAGTATTGTTATCATTAGAAAATACATATAAGAGTTTTAATGTTGTAATTTGTCCGTGTTCGGCTGGTTTTTGACAGTACTGAATACATGTGTGGTACATATTGATAGTATATCAGATAAACAACATTTTATGTATGTAAAAGTTACTACCAGTGTCAAATATAGGAAGTGGAATATAAGTACATGGTAGCAGAAGATATAAAGTGAAGTACAAGTACCTGGAAATCATACTTAATCACTTGAGTAAATGTACTTAGTTACAGTCCACTGTCATGGCGTCCACTACGAATCAGAAAAGCTCAAATAAACCAGGTGGTATTTGCTGAAGTAAGCTTTTCTGTCAAACTATTATTGAGAGTTAAAATTAATTGCATTCTTCGTTGTTTTATCGCGGAAAAAAATGTATTGCACCATCTACGGTTGATTCATCCAGATCCAACATCTGCCACAACAGCTGTCTGTGCTAACTCTCCCGAGTCACTTGTTGATGGCAATGAGACACAAACATTCCCCCAAATTCCACATTTCATGTAAAATATTTTAGTTTTGATTTAGGTTGACTCTACAACAGGGGTGTCAAACTCAAGGCCCGGGGGCCAAATGCGGCCCGCGACTTCATTTTATGTGGCCCCACAAGAGCTTGCAAAAAATATAATGTTTTTATACGGTTACATGCTACAGAAGCACGTTGCCCATAAACTACATGTCCCACAATGCATCTCAAATTTGACTTTTTTCTCAGAATTTGCCATTTCTTCAAAATATGCCTTTGTTCTCAGAATTCGATTTTTTTTTAAAGTTACTTTTTATTTCAAAATGTCATTTCTTTTTAAATCATTGTAACATTCTCACTGAAGAGACTTGCAATCATTTGCCCTAGACTTCTTCTTTCAGACATAGTTAATTATGAAGTTATTACCCTATCCGATAATAATCCAATGCAGAGGCAATGATGTAATATAATACATTATTTATATATTAAATATTTGTATATAGTCTTAAAGTTACAACCGGCCCTTTGAGTGCAACCATAATGCTGATTTGGCCCGTGATTAAATTGAGTTTGACAACCCTGCTCTACAATATAAACTAAGCTTACGTTTCTATTTACAGTGAAATATTATGTCTAAATATGCTTGAATTGAGTTAAAAGGTTCAAAAAGTCGAGGTCTTTCTTCGATGCCATTGCCTGAAGATGAACTCGATGTTAGGAGAACTCTTCATTTGATCATACAAGCCGTTTGAGGAATGCATTTGAAGCAAAAGGAAGTGGAGGATAATTGGTGCAACGTGCCACACCGGCTGTCTGTTTAGAAAACCTCAGAGCCGCTCATTTCCTCCCTCCATTTGGGGATAAGGGAGGGTGAGGACGTCTCTCCACTTCCAGAGATTAGACAGGAATAATTGGTGTGGAGGCAAAGAGGTGGAGAAGTCACTGGAAGGTTGATGAGGTTTTTTAAATAGAGAAGAATGTTGTATCAATAAAGTACGGTTAATCCAGCCCGCACGTTATCCGACGGACTTATCTCCACCTCATGATGGCAGAAAATGTTTTTCTCGGTAATAATGAGTGAAAGGAACGGCCCATCCCGAGCTGAGGACTGGGTGGTCCGGAGGGTCCGGAGTCAAAATGTCAAAGCAGCTGCTGTGTGTCCATAAACACACATTTGTCAGTAAAGTCTGAAAACCACCACTTTAAAGGGAACTCTGGAATGTTCCACCTGGACACTTTTCCCCCTATCTTTGTGCTTTCAAGAGATTTATAGTGACATACATTTTTCACTTTGGTCCAGCGTCCATCCAGCTAAATATAAACATAATTAGACAAAACCGGCACTTTCCACCAAGAATTCAGAAAACATTTTCCCCTTCAAACAAGACTTGTGTTCAGATCAAGCTAAAGGGTACAGAACATGGTACTTTCCTATCCTTTTTCCAACCCGGTATCACGGCAAGACGTGAACATGTGGCGATTTACCATGCTGGGAGACGTGAAGATGTCACGATATCGTCCCTTCAAACGTGACAGTTACACCGTATTGTTAACCAGTGGAGAAATAACCGGAAATGCCAAGCAAATGCTCCCCCGACGTAATGATTTATTTTTTAATAGTCACACTCGATTACGCCGATTTTCTTGTTGCCCAGCTGGTCGACACCTCTTTGAGCAGAAACAAAGGCTACATTAATGTATTAAATCGATGTTAATCCGTGCGTGTGGATGTGGAATTAATGGACGTGACGTTGTGCCATTGCGTTGCCAGGCAACAGCTTCGGTTCATGTTAATTTACAAACTCTTCAACTACAACCGTAGTTATATTTAAAAACATGTTAGAAGGCCTCACAAAATACTTTAATGCAAATTCAAATGTAAATGTGAAGGAATGTGTGTATAACAAAATACATCGGTGATAAACGAAACCGGAAACAGACGTAGGCAAGATCCTCAGCTCGATGATTGGATGGTTTAGCCGCAATGCATGCTGGGATTTGGTGTTTATGTGATGTGAAATCCACGTCACGTTTTCAGTTTTGGCGGCAGTTCTTCCTGTTTGTCTAGAAGTCTTCTCAGCAGGGCTCTATAAATAGAGAACTACGGCAGATATGTAATATTTAATGCAGCCGAACCGTGTATTACAATGCCGTTATGTGATGACTTTCAAAGAGAAAAGCAAGCACACTCGGAATAAAGTATTATTTTATTTAAAAAAAACGTTTTCAGATTTCACATCACATAAACACCAAATCCCAGCATGCATTGCGGCTAAACCATCCAATCATCGAGCTGAGGATCTTGCCTACGTCTGTTTCCGGTTTCGTTTATCACCGATGTATTTTGTTATACACACATTCCTTTACATTTACATTTTAATTTGCATTAAAGTATTTCGTGAGGCCTTCTAACATGTTTTTAAATATAACTACGGTTGTAGTTGAAGAGTTTGTAAATTAACATGAACCGAAGCTGTTGCCTGGCAACGCAATCGCACAACCTCACGTCCGTTAATTCCACATCCACACGCATGGATTAACATCGATTTAATACATTAATGTAGCCTTTGTTTCTGCTCAAAGAGGTGTCGACCAGCTGGGCAACAAGAAAATTGGCGTAATCGAGTGTGACTATTAAAAAATAAATCATTACGTTGGGGGAGTATTTGCTTGGCATTTCCGGTTATTCCTCCACTGGTTAACAATACCGTGTAACTGTCACGTTTGAAGGGACGAAATCGTGACATCTTCACGTCTCCCAGCATGGTAAATCGTCACATGTTCACGTCTTGCCGTGATATCGGGTTGCCTTTTTCACACACTTAAAATAACTATTTGCTAAATGGCAAAAACCAGCAGCTTTTAATGAGGACATACACTGACGGTGCAGAATTAGTATTGAAATGCAGAAATGTGTGCGACTGCTGGAACCAATTTCAAGAATTGTTGTCCCCTTTTGTCACTAAGTCCTTAACATGGGGATGAAAAGGGTCTACGTTGGACACTATGGACGTTCAAGCTGCTTGGGTTGATGCATTTTGATGGATTTGGATAGTTGTGTACACTTCAGCAGTCTTTTTTAAATACAGGCCACTAAAAAAGTAGTTGTTTGAGGTTGGGAAAAGATCATTTAGTGGTGTAATGTCTGGAGGAGACTATGCCAGTTAAACAGTGATTGATGGTTTGTGCTGAGCTCAGTCTGCTTTAGCTCAGAGGAATGAGGAAGTGTTTAAAAACAGTCAGTGTCCATTCCCAAGAGTAGTTTTTAAATCTGTGTGTCTTTCTCATTTCTTCAGGATGATGCTGAAGGCCTGTACTGTCAGGAGCAGATCAACAGGTACGATTCATTACTATAAACATTCAATGAACAACTAAATGAAGTTACTTCTGTGATAAATTGACAACATCTGAACTTTTTAAAGAACATCCATAATATTGATTCTTCTATATTCTATCTGTTTTATTTGTTCGATATAACTTAACACAAAAAGTAAAGCAATTTGTGTTTAGGATTTATATGTTGAAACAATGCTTCATGGCAATAAATCTTATACCGTAGGAGAGCCTGTTTTCTTACCTTTCCAATGGTGCCAAATGTGTGAAGAACAACATTCGATGGATGAGCAGCAGAGCCGAGTATGTGGGGTGCGCCCATGAAACATGTGAATCAAATCTCCTCTGCCTATGCCAAACAGCTTTCTTTGCTGCTGACTCTAGTGTGGTGTTGTTTGGTGGATTGGATGATTGAAGTCTGATAAATTAAGACACATTGGCAACATTTGGAAAGATAAGAAAACAGGCTTTCCAACCGTATAAGATTTATTGCGAAAAAGCATTGTTACAACATAGAAATCATCTACCAAACACAAATTGCCTGTAATGTGCTTGCATTGAAATTCCAGATCTATTTACTGGGCGGATGGATACGTGCTGGTGTTCTCCATCACGGATCACAACAGCTACCGCACCATCCAGCCGCTTTACCAACACGTCAGACGCATACACCCCTCTGGAAATATACCCGTTATACTGGTCAGTGCACCTGCCCAAAAGTAAAACAATGCAAAATATATTTAAAACGTTGGTGAGCTTGTACAGGAAGTCTGTTTATTGTTGCCGTTTGGATTTACTGCTGGTAGACAGTTGCTTTACTCAGGTCTTAAACGGATAATAAGTGTTACCTCCTGACTCTAATCCCCTCTAATCTGCTCTGTCCTGTAATCTGTAATCAGGTTGGAAACAAGAGCGATCTACTCAGAGCCAGACAAGTGCCGGCAGACGAAGGCGAGACGTTAGCTTCTTCGCTAGGTGGGAAAAAATAACCCTCCTACTTGTTTTATGTACATCTGATCTTTTCCCATTCCTGTAGTAGTGGTTTTCCCAAAGACAACACACCATTTGTAATATGTTAAACGCAGTATCATATTTACACAGATAACCTTTAGTAAAAGTATTTTTGTACAGTTATAAGTTATGCAAAATCTTCATAGACTTTTGAAGAGTTTCTTATGTGCGAGGGATTTCAATTACTGTGTTTAAGTACAGATGTAAAGTACTTATTATTTCACTTTAATGCTATATACTACTATCTTTTTTAGAAAAAGAGATCTCTATGTTCAACGCATGACTTTCAATTGTTTGAGGGATTGTACCACCAGCGAATTAAATCCAGTTGACTAATGGATAGGGATAATCTAAATTGAACAATCTATACAATTTCCTTTTGCATTACGAGCCATTTTGCGTTTGATATTTTTAGTACACGTTGCTGGTGGTGATACTCAAAAGACAAAATTACCTAAAGCAGGCAATTTGTAGAAAAGTAATCCAAAAAGCAAGGACAAACTTACAGGGGAATTGAGGTAAACTATTTTGAAATAAGCTGATATTACACTAAACACACACACACACACACACCACACACACACACACACACACACACACACACACACACACACACACACACACACACACACACATACACGTATACATCACTTCAGGGGACATTACATTGACTTGGAGACTTATCCTAACCCTAACCAAGTCTTCACCCTAAAATAAATGATTCCTCTCAAGGAGACCACCAATATGTCCCCATAAGGGAGGCGAGTCCCCACACGTGACTATGTAAACAGATGTAGGTCCCCACAAGGATAGTAATGCTAGACCACACACACACACACCTCTATACATGTGAACTATATCCTGCATGCTGCCTAATGGAGAAGGAATGTTATCTGAGATAAACTCTGCCCACAGGAGGAGTTTACTTCGAGGCGTCGGCGAGAGAAAACCACGAAGGAGTTCACGCTGCCTTCCTGCATCTCTGTCAGGAGGTGAGAACTTTTTACTGTATTTTATTAGTCAGCTTAGTCAGAGTCCTCTCCCGCTGATGTTCAGGTGTATATCAGTATGTAGTGTCTCTACTTTAAAGAGTCCTCTCCCGCTGATGTTCAGGTGTATATCAGTATGTAGTGTCTCTACTTTAAAGAGTCCTCTCCTGCTGATGTTCAGGTGTATATCAGTATGTCGTGTCTCTACTTTAAAGAGTCCTCTCCTGCTGATGTTCAGGTGTATATCAGTATGTAGTGTCTCTACTTTAAAGAGTCCTCTCCTGCTGATGTTCAGGTGTATATCAGTATGTAGTGTCTCTACTTTAAAGAGTCCTCTCCTGCTGATGTTCAGGTGTATATCAGTATGTAGCGTCTCTACTTTAAAGAGTCCTCTCCTGCTGATGTTCAGGTGTATATCAGTATGTCGTGTCTCTACTTTAAAGAGTCCTCTCCTGCTGATGTTCAGGTGTATATCAGTATGTCGTGTCTCTACTTTAAAGAGTCCTCTCCTGCTGATGTTCAGGTGTATATCAGTATGTAGAGTCTCTACTTTAAAGAGTCCTCTCCTGCTGATGTTCAGGTGTATATCTGTATGTAGTCTCTCTACTTTAAAGAGTCATCTCCTGCTGATGTTCAGGTGTATATCAGTATGTTGTGTCTCTACTTTAAAGAGTCCTCTCCTGCTGATGTTCAGGTGTATATCAGTATGTAGTGTCTCTACTTTAAAGAGTCCTCTCCTGCTGATGTTCAGGTGTATATCAGTATGTAGTGTCTCTACTTTAAAGAGTCCTCTCCTGCTGATGTTCAGGTGTATATCAGTATGTAGTGTCTCTACTTTAAAGAGTCCTCTCCTGCTGATGTTCAGGTGTATATCAGTATGTAGTGTCTCTACTTTAAAGAGTCCTCTCCTGCTGATGTTCAGGTGTATATCAGTATGTAGTGTCTCTACTTTAAAGAGTCCTCTCCTGCTGATGTTCAGGTGCATATCAGTATGTAGTGTCTCTACTTTAAAGAGTCCTCTCCTGCTGATGTTCAGGTGTATATCAGTATGTAGTGTCTCTACTTTAAAGAGTCCTCTCCTGCTGATGATCAGGTGCAAATCAGTATGTAGTGTCTCTACTTTAAAGAGTCCTCTCCTGCTGATGTTCAGGTGTATATCAGTATGTAGTGTCTCTACTTTAAAGAGTCCTCTCCTGCTGATGTTCAGGTGTATATCAGTATGTAGTGTCTCTACTTTAAAGAGTCCTCTCCTGCTGATGTTCAGGTGTATATCAGTATGTAGTGTCTCTACTTTAAAGAGTCCTCTCCTGCTGATGATCAGGTGCAAATCAGTATGTAGTGTCTCTACTTTAAAGAGTTCTCTCCTGCTGATGTTCAGGTGTATATCAGTATGTAGTCTCTCTACTTTAAAGAGTCCTCTCCTGCTGATGTTCAGGTGTATATCAGTATGTAGTGTCTCTACTTTAAAGAGTCCTCTCCTGCTGATGTTCAGGTGTATATCAGTATGTAGTGTCTCTACTTTAAAGAGTCCTCTCCTGCTGATGATCAGGTGCAAATCAGTATGTAGTGTCTCTACTTTAAAGAGTTCTCTCCTGCTGATGTTCAGGTGTATATCAGTATGTAGTCTCTACTTTAAAGAGTCCTCTCCTGCTGATGTTCAGGTGTATATCAGTATGTAGTGTCTCTACTTTAAAGAGTCCTCTCCTGCTGATGTTCAGGTGTATATCAGTATGTAGTGTCTCTACTTTAAAGAGTCCTCTCCTGCTGATGTTCAGGTGTATATCAGTATGTAGTGTCTCTACTTTAAAGAGTCCTCTCCTGCTGATGTTCAGGTGTATATCAGTATGTAGTGTCTCTACTTTAAAGAGTCATCTCCTGCTGATGTTCAGGTGTATATCAGTATGTAGTGTCTCTACTTTAAAGAGTCCTCTCCTGCTGATGTTCAGGTTCATATCAGTATGTAGTGTCTCTACTTTAAAGAGTCCTCTCCTGCTGATGTTCAGGTGTATATCAGTATGTAGTATCTCTACTTTAAAGAGTCCTCTCCTGCTGATGTTCAGGTGTATAGCAGTATGTAGTGTCTCTACTTTAAAGAGTCCTCTCCTGCTGATGATCAGGTGTATATCAGTATGTAGTGTCTCTACTTTAAAGAGTCCTCTCCTGCTGATGTTCAGGTGTATATCAGTATGTAGTGTCTCTACTTTAAAGAGTCCTCTCCTGCTGATGTCAGGTGTATATCAGTATGTAGTGTCTCTACTTTAAAGAGTCCTCTCCTGCTGATGTTCAGGTGTATATCAGTATGTAGTGTCTCTACTTTAAAGAGTCCTCTCCTGCTGATGTTCAGGTGTATATCAGTATGTAGTGTCTCTACTTTAAAGAGTCCTCTCCTGCTGATGTTCAGGTGTATATCAGTATGTAGTGTCTCTACTTTAAAGAGTGCTCTCCTGCTGATGTTCAGGTGTATATCAGTATGTAGTGTCTCTACTTTAAAGAGTCCTCTCCTGCTCATGTTCAGGTGTATATCAGTATGTAGTGTCTCTACTTTAAAGAGTCCTCTCCTGCTGATGTTCAGGTGTATATCAGTATGTAGTGTCTCTACTTTAAAGAGTCCTCTCCTGCTGATGTTCAGGTGTATATCAGTATGTAGTGTCTCTACTCCAACATGTCTGCATGCTTTAATGTTCAAAAAGCTCTTTATTTTTCTCATCTGATTGGTTAGCTGACCGGCTCTGTTGTGATTGGTCAACGGCTTAGAGATGTCCCGCCCCTTCGCCCATCATGCACAATGTATTGGTGTTACATGCACTAAAACCCGTATAGAACACACTACATAGAAGAGAAACCCCAAACAGCATAACAGGGCCTCTTTAAGGCTAAGAGAGGACAGCTTTATTTGGGTCTGCAGATATATTTTAGGTCACTGAACTTTCGGGAATTTTCATTTCCTGTGGGAATTATGATAACAGACATTTTCCCACTGATGCCCAGAGTCACCAGAAAATGCTATGTTTGTTATGTTTGGGTCAGAAAGCTGACCAAAAAATATTTGTTTTTCTGATAAAAGTCTCATTACATGCAACCGTGTTTAGTCTCTTTCCTTTTCTGGTGTGTTCTCAAAGCAGGCTCAACTGAGTAGGTGCTTTAAAGCTGCGACAATCAATCATTGTTAAATGAACATATATATTCAGTTCCCCTCATTAGCATCTTGTCGCTCAGTGGTTAGTTTTTTCGGCTCTTGTTTCCAACGGCTGCCTGCGAGAAAAAAGTCCAATATGCTAACTAAATGCTTCCCTACTAGCATTAAACATAGGCACATACAAGACTTGTGAACACAATGGAGCAACTTAAGAGACAGACATTCCCTGGAAGAGATGGAGGAGACCAACAATGGAGTTAAAAGGAGATTTTAAATTTCATAAAAATGACTCAAAAAGAATGGAAAATGGACTGTACTTATATAGCGCTTTATCCAGTCTTTAAGACCCCAAAGCGCTTTACATACGACATGTCCTTCACCCATTCATACTGAGCAGTGTATGTTAGGACATGCACTAACATGCACACACATTCACACACCGTTGGCCATCGGGAGCAACTCAGGGCTAAGTATCTCGCTCAAGGATACATCGACATGTTGGCTGCACGGGCTGGGATCGAACCCACGACCTTCTGGTTGAAAGACGACCGCACCGCCTCGCAGCCGCAGAAATGCTGTGTGATGAAAAAGGCTTAAATGCAGTTTTAAAATGTACTTTTTAACAATTGTTTCTCGAGTGGATTGAGTTGTATTGACAGTGGAGTTTAAAAATGAAATAAGTACAAAAACATACAAAGTAATTTAAAATAAGCTTTGAGTTTCTGATGCATGTTGTTTCCAGGGTGTGAGAAAACTACACATACTATCATTGCTGTGTCGAGTCCAATAAAGATCTGATGCAGAGTTTTAAATACAAAGAAGAAGTTTCGGAGCTGCTTATGCAAAACAAACGATGTATTTTCTTCAAGTCACTGGTGTCTCTGTTTTCTAGGTGATTCGAGGAGGGGGTAACGGTGAGAAACGAAGAGGAGGCCTTCATCTAGCCAGACCTAAATCTCCCAACATGCAGGAGCTGAAGAGGAGGTTCAGGCAGGTCCTCTCCTCCAAAGTCAAATCCTCATCCTCCGCCCTCTGATCGAACAGAAACATCACGAAGACGAGAGCTTCTCTGGAAATGCAAAGACCTCCTTTAAAGTGGAAGCAGTCTGAGAAGCAGTTTGAGAAGCAGCCTCTGTGGTGATCGAAGCCTTTTAAAGAGTCCTCGCTGAAGACAAAGCTGCTCGGGTCAACGCGACCTTCTGAGCTGCATCAGAACCGACTGATACAAAACACGATGTATTGCGTCAGAAACGTTGCGTTTTTACCAACAGAGGACAGTGAGTGTGTCAGAAATACGGGTTTACTGCAAACCGAGCCATGTCTCCGTTTTCTTGAGGCTGAAAACCCACTCTTAATACATCAACGGTAAAGAATTAACGAGACAATTAAAAGGACAGAACACGTCGTTTGTTACGTCCTGCTTGTAATTGACATTTTTGCAAATAGACAGGTTTTTTAATTGGGTTGAAAGTTGAGAACAAAGGCAGATTTCAACTTGGCTGATACCAAATAAATGCACAGCGAGTCTCCATCTTCTCTCTTGAAGACGTGGTGAGAAACTAGTCTGAACCAAAACAGGAAATGACCCCAAATCGAACTCGTTCAAGGCTCTTACACCCGAGACAAATGCTGCCTTTCGACAGCCGGAAGGGAAGCCTCGAGTAACAAAACAAAGCGAGGACAAGTGGAAGTGAGCTGTACTATTTTTAAATTGGGTTTTAATAAAGTGACCAGAATCTTTTTTTATATTTCGTCTTCATTTTCATTTGTGCTTAAATCAGGACTTTCCATGACTTTCAAAGAGAAAAGGGGGTTTTAGTTTATTGTTACATTTTAATTGTGTCCCCCGTGCACACACCAGCAAGAAGAGGGTTTTTTTTATTCACATAATTGGAGTTACTACCTTCCATTTTCACCATTTATTTGTGTCCTTGGTATGAACACCAGGGACCATTAAAGTTCTCCTAAATGTAGAAGCTCTGGTTAAATGGGTTTTAAATCCCTTAATTCAAATTCTCCATCACATCACATACTTTGGAAACCATGAGACTAATTTACTAGCCTTTGTGAAAATGTTTCCACTTAATCTCAGCGCAAATAATGAAACCAAGGAGTAAAAGCAGCTTTAATGGCTCTCAGAATGAGGGGTATGTCATTTCAATTGTTAATGTGTGGAAAATGTTAGAGTTAATGTTAATCCAGAGGTCTTTCTCCCAACAATAATGATTTTGTGGGCGAGTCACAGCGCCAAGAGACGAAGAACTTCCAGGAGAGAAAGTAACCAGTAAACCCAACATATACTGGTTCATAATCATGGGTCAACATCTGAAAGTGTGTGTGTGTGTGTGTGTGTGTGTGTCTGGTATTACTATACTTGTGGGGACCTACATCTGTTTACATAGTCACGTGTGGGGACTGGCTTCCCTTATGGGGACAAAATGGAGGTCCCCATAAGGGGGATCATTAATTTTAGGGTGAAGACTTGGTTAGGCTTAGGGTTAGGGTTAGGTAAGGGTAAGGGTAAGGTTAAGGTTAGGGTTAGGTTTAGGTTTAGGTTAAGGCATGTGTTGGTTATGGTTAAGGTTAGGATAAGTCTCCAGGAAATGCATGTAAGTCAATGTAATGTCCCCTGAAGTGATGTATACATGTATGTATGTGTGTGTGTGAGTGTGTGTTTTTCCAGCTGTTCTCATGACCTTTCCTCTCAGTGACACACTCCACAATTCCCAGTAAAGACAAAATTCCTCGGCATCTGGCATTTGTTTCCCGGTCACTGAACCGCCACTCTAACCCTTTTTAAAACACACACAGTAAATATTGTGCGCTGACCCGTGACCTTTGTGGCCCTTTGATCTGTAAAGCAGCAGGGCTCCATCAAGGGTCTGGAAAAAGATGGGAGATAAAACCTCGGCTCGCTGTGTGACGAAACTCGGGCACAGAATTGAGATTTTTCCCACAATTTCCAACGACTTTAGGTCTAATTTCCTCTTGTGTTTTCTTTCAAACTTCCCACACATGTCGCTCCTAAAGACCTGCTTCCTGTGTGACGCTGGATCAACTGCCCTCTCTGATGCATGAATGCTGCTTTTCCTCCCCTTTTTTTCATTGAAAAGCAGCCAGAAATCTGGACGGTTAATGTCAGTTGTATTTTATTGAGGGTTAATGTGACATTTATAAGGCCAGATTCGGAAAATGGACTCCAGTAAATGTTCCCTTGTTTGGTTAGAAGGAGAGCACAAGTGAACCTCTGGATTAAGGTTTGAAAGTACGTTGATCTAAATGGCATTGACGTTGCTCCATAATGTCAAATTCTGCAGTATAGTATTGTTATTTTATAGTATATGTCGAGACATGACACTATGCACAGATAAAAAACATCTAATAATGAGAAAGAAATTCACTGCAAGTCAGGAAGGTATTACGCTTTTGGACTTTGGTCAAATGTCTGACCAAAAGGGAAACGTCAGAACTTAAAATGACACAAAATAGAGCTCAATTTTGCTTATTCATGCGCATGGGAAGTGTAGTTCACAACATAGGACGCTTCACAGGTAAAACTAAGCCAAAAAAACACTATTAAGTCAATTGTTATCTAATCAAAATGTACACTTAGTGCTCCCTGTCCTTTTTAAAGACAGAAATGTGTAACCGGTGTGACTGCAAGACACTAGACAAGGATAAGTAGATACATATAACATTGTATAAAACAGACAAGTCAAATTAAGCAATCTGATTGGTTCTTAGCCGTGATATAATGAGCGTAAATCACGGGTAGAATAAGAATTGTAGTTACTTTTCACAAGTCAGTATCCCTCCGCGTCTGAGAAAAGCTACAACTATGAGGGGCCGTACAGCCCGTAATTCATACTCCTCTCACGCACATACATTCTCCTTCACATACATATGTTTTCACTCTTACACACGTATATATTTACACTCACACATTCATACATTTTGTTACGGCCAACTGTTACATTACGTCCGTTACGAAATTAACTAACTAACTAACTAACTAACTAGCAAAGCTTACGATGGAAACATGTAAGGTTAACTTGGACCTCCGGGGTGGCTTTACTATGGAGGAGTGGATTGAGCAGTGCCTATCTCCAGAAAGCACCTACACGACGACATGCAGAGCTACGTGAAGAGCAGGTAGACCAACCGGAGAAGTAGCTCCATTCAAAAGCTTTCTGATGCGGGTCTTGAAACAAAGCAGAGACGTGATGACCGTTAGTGGCCACAGGTGCGAAAGCTCTCTCCAGAGCTACTTGCTTAAATATATCATAATATATGAAGCAAGGAGTAAAATCTCAGCTTGCAGTTCAAAGGATTCTCTCAGTTATTCAGACGCCTCTTCTTAATGTGGATCTGTAGAGAAACAGAGTCAGTGTGCTTTAGTAAACCTTCCCTTTGTATAAAAGACGACACCTTTAAAAAAAAACACGCGAGGAAATGTCTAACAAGCTAATGATGGAGCAGAGGAGGTCATCTTATCAACAGAGAACCACCCGGAGCAATGTGTGGAGGACAGAAACCAGCTGTGAGCGCGCGCGCGTGTGTGTGTGTGTGTTCTAAACATTGTTGGGCCCCTGTCAGTCCCGGGCCCTTAGATTCGTCCTAACTTTTCACCCCGTAACGTCTCGTCTGGGATTAAGTCAAGACCTTTGAAAGTGGAGAGAGACACAAGGTTTCAAGAAGAATTAGGACTTTAGGATGTGAAACAAAACGTAAAATATTTGTAACAGAAGACAGAGAATGAATGTCAACTGTCTCGTGTTGAAGTGTTGACAGAACAGTGTGTGTGACAGCCAGACAGATGAGAGATTATCAGTGTGTGTCCAGACGGAAAACAAATGTCAAAGTAAAAAAAAAAGTCAAAGTCAGCTTTATTGTCAAGAATTCTACATGTTGTACATCCAGACATCTTGAAATATCGTTTCTCGAGGTCCTACAGTGTGACATACATCAAACAACAACAACAACAACAACAACAACAACAAAAAGGGTCTAGATAACCGGAGAAATGTTAATAATATAAGTGTTCAGCGGAGATGGCAGTAAGGTGACTGGTGCTGGATGAGGGAGGTTGTGTGTGTGTGTGTCTGTTTGTGTGTGTGGGGGGGGTAGAGTCCAGGACCATTTGGGGCAGGGGAGAAAGGTCGGAGGCAGGGTGGAGAGTTCAGGGGAGAGATGACAGAGGGGGGGGGAGAGAGAGAGGGAGGGAGGGGAGAGAGTTCAGCATCCTGACCGCCTGGTGGAGGAAGCTGTTCCCCAGCCTGACGGTGCCCGAGCTGAGGCTGCGGAACCTTCTCCCTGAAGGCAGGAGGCTGGAGAGGCTGTTGGAGGGGTGAGGCCGGTCCCGATGGTCCTCCGGGCAGAGTTCACTATGCGCTGCAGGCTCTTGCGGTTGGAGGCGGTGCAGCTTCCAAACCACAGCGTGATACAGCTGCTGAGGATGCTCTCGGTGGCGCCTCGATAAAAAGACAGCACGATGGGGGGGGGTGCTCCGGCTCGCTTGAGCTTCCGGATGAAGTACAGGCGCTGCTGGGCTTTCCTCGCTAGTGCGGTGGTGTTGATTTTCCAGGTGAGGTCATCAGTGATGGTCACCCCAAGGAATTTGGTGCTGGTCACAGCAGCGCCGTTGATGCTCAGGGGGAGAGGGGGCCGACGGTGGGTTCTCCTGAAGTCAACAACGATCTCCTTTGTTTTCTCCAGGTTGAGGAAGAGGTTGTTGTTGTGGCACCACAGGGCCAGCTGGTTCACTTCCTTCCTGTAGTTAGTCTCATCGTTGTGGCTGATGAGACCCACCACAGTAGTGTCGTCTGCAAACTTCACGATGTGGTTGGTGCTGAAGATGGGTTTGCAGTCGTGGGTCAGCAGAGTGAAGAGAAGGGGGCTGAGCACACATCCTGTGGGGCCCCCGTACTCAGTATGAGGGTGTTTGAGGTGTTATTGTTGACCCGTACAGCTTGTGGTCTCTCTGTGAGGAAGTCCAGTTGCAGAGAGACGGGCTGAGGCCCAGGTCTGTACGTTGTTGGACAAGTTGCTGGGGGATGATGGCGTTGAATGCTGAGCTGAGAATAGCATTCTGACATATGGGTCCTTAGTCTTAGTCTTAGTGTCAGTCTTAGTGTCCAGGTGTGTGAGCGCTGGGTGGAGAGCGGAGGAGATTGCATCCTGCAAACTGAAACGGGTCCAGCGATGGGGGGAGGGTGGATTTGATCTGCTTCATGACCAGCCTTTCGAAGCACTTCATGATGGTGGAAGTTAGTGCGACGGGGCGGTAGTCGCTGAAGCCGGATGGAGAGGACTTATTTGGCACTGGAATTATGGTGGTTTCCTTGAAGCACGAGGGAACAACAGCCTGGCTCAGGGAGATGTTAAAAATGTCTGTGAGGACATCTGTGAGCTCCCTCAGCACACGACCAGGAATGTTGTCAGGTCCTGCAGTCTTGCGGGGGTTTATCCTCAACAGTGTGCTCCTCAAACTGGCTGGTGAAAGACGCAAAGCCTGGTCGTCGGTGGGGGGGGGTGGTTTTCTGTGCAGGTGTGTTGTTCTGTGCTTCAAAGCGTGCAAAGAAGAAGCCGTTGAGGTTGTTGAGCAGGGAGGTATTACTGTCACAGGTCTGTGGCGGTGGTTTGTAGTCCGTTAGGGTCCTTACGCCCAGCCACAGGCTCCGTGAGTCCCTGCTATCCTTGAAATGTCCTGTAATTTTTCGGGTGTATTCTTGTTTTGCTTTCCTGATGCCACGGGTCAGTTGCTTTCAGCCCAGCTGGATCTCCAGCTCTGAAGGCTCTGAAGGCGATGTTGCGGCCCTTCACCAGCGTGAGGACCTCCCCTGTCAGCCATGGCTTCTGGTTGGCCCGGACGGTGATGGTTCTGTTTTTTGTCACATCGTCAATGCATTTGGTGATGTAGCCCGTGACTGTCTCTGTGAATTCTTGTATGTTGGTGTGATGGTTGTATGTGGCTGCCTGCTTGAACATGTCCCAGTCTGTAGTGTCAAAGCAGCCTCTGACCACACCCGTACCTGTTTTGAAATCGGTTTGGTGGGTTTTACCCTGGGTCTGTAGGTCGGTACCAACAGAACAGTGAGGTGATCAGAAAGGCCGATGTGGGGGAGGGAGGATGCCTTGTAAGAACCATTAGCCGCGTTCACACTGCGGTACTTTTCCCACAAAGGTTCATGCGAACTTAGTTCATGATCGCGTTCACACCAAAAAGAGCCGGTACTAAAAGTAGTTCATGCGAACCTTTTTACCCCCTCGAAAGTCCCTGCTAGAGAGCAGGGACTTTCGAGCGGCTCTTTTTTGAGAAAAGAGCTATATTCCTGATTGGCTGGGCGAATTGCAACCACGCCCCGTGAAACTCCCAAAAAGTTTAGTGAAGCCGCCATTTTATTATCCTCGCATTAGCATTATTAGCATTAGCATTAGCCCAGCGCAGAAACGCAGAGAGACTAACTTATGGCAACACAAAATAAAACATGGGAGCGGTGGAGATGAGGAGGTGTCGGCGTTCTGGCGATTTACTCGGAAGGCTTCAGTAGAAGCTGCTGGGACTCCCAGCAGCTTCTACTGAAGCCTTCCCCAACTCCGGGGACTTCCGGCCGGGGACTTCGGGCGGCAGTATACGCCGTGAAGTGGTTTGCGGCCTGCCAGTAAACCCAAAGCAGAAGAAGAAGAAGTGACGTCAGCGGCTTCATTTGTCTAATCCACCCCCAGGGACTTTTTCTGGTGTGAACGCGATCTGTACTTAGTTCGCATGAACCTTTGTGGGAAAAGTACGGCAGTGTGAACGTGGCTTTTGATGTTGGTAAAGACCAGGTCTCATGTGTTTTCCCCCTGGTTGGAAAATCAACACGTTTAAGTTAGGTTGAAGTCTCCAGCTACGATGAGAAGGCCGTCTGGGTGTGCTGTCTGTTGCTCACTGATGGCTCTGCACAGTTCACCGAGTGCCTCCTCTTTACCCTCGCTACTGGGGTTAGGCGGGAGGTAAACAGCCACCACAAGAATCGCTGTAAACTCCCTCGGCAGGTAAAAAGGGCGGCACTTTAGAAGCATAAACTCCACCAGTGGCGAGCAGTGTTGGTAAACAACAACAGTATCTCGGCACCAAGCGTCACGTCAATGTCTGCTTTCAGCTCAAGACCAGATACTAAATGCTGGTCATGAGTGACGAATAAACGCTTCTGTTAAAGGATGATTCAAATCAAATATATTAGGGCTTGATGGTTCGAATCTGCAAAGAAAACACTTTTTATGACATTGAAAGGGACATTAAGAGCTCCAGAAACATGACTGACATATTGTTTATCCCTTCATACGGGGAACGTTCGCACATTCCTTGCTCAATATTTCACACATTTATGCTAAAACGGGTCAGCTTGTTAATTTAAAAGCAGATATAAGTCTATTTTATACGTATTTATGTAATTATTTCTACCTTGTTGGACATATTTCATTGATTATCTCACCTAAACAATATGTATGTTCTTGACATGGTTTTTATTTTGTATTTTCTCCTCGTGTGTATTGTTAAGCCCCAAACACCAGGACAAATTGCTCCAAAACCAACTCTGATGCATACCAAAAACAGCAATTTAAATATACCCAAGAAGAGCCCAACTAAAAATAGCCTGGTTCACAAGCTAGCTGGGAAACAGAGCTAAATATGGGCTGAAAGATATTTCCCTTAAACTGCACACAGCCATTAATAGTGCTTTCATACAAAGTGACATTACATACCGAGGATGCAAGGGACGTGTGCAGATGTTGATGATTCAGGTGATTCCCTGCGACAGATAAAGAGGCCACTAGAGGGCATTCATGTTAGAAGAGCAGCGGTTCCGAACATGTGGACCGCGGCCCCCTAGTGGTCCGCAAAGGCATTGCAAGTGGGCCGCCAATCTTTTTTTTTTTTTTTTTAAAACACAAACATGGACATAATAACATATAGGAGATGACATTCCCATCTCAGACAACAACTAAACAAAAACAGAAGAAATAAAGATGGGTAGGATCACTTCAACATTTCACAAACAAAAATAGGTTGACGACCAAATGCCACCAAAACACACATGGCATAATATTGTTCCTTTGATCCCACTCTTCGTTAGAGCTCATTATTTCCCATTTCATGGCGTGTTCAGCCACCCTTTCATTTTTCGTGGCAATAATTGTATTTGTAATCTACTCTTCAAACACCTTAAATTAAGATTACTCCTTGATTGACTTTTAAAAATATGTATTTTAGCCAGAAGAATAGTTGTATTTATTAACTGTGTGCGTCTTGTGTCTTCATCTAAAAGCCCAAATAAAATATTTTAGGGTTTAAATGTAATTTCAATATTTGCCGCCAAATTATTTGCAAAACATGATTTGTGTGGAAACATTTTCATTATAAAGATTTTTTTTTTTTTAAACCTCTTTTCCTTTCTCTTTCTCGATCCTCCTTAGCAACGGTCATTACAGTCCTTGACAACGGTCTGTTCTACTGGATTAACAACGTGTCACATGTTCTGAATCGACCAATCTGAACTTTATTTAGCCTCCGTTGTTTATGGTTGAATGTGGGCTGCGAAAACGTTTTTTGATTCTTCAGTGGGCCCTGAGTCGAAAAAGGTTGGGAACCGCTGTAGGCTAGTAGAGGATTTAAATATAGCTCCAGGTTCAAGTTTTTCAAAAAGATTTAGAAGAACCACTGAAACATTTAGCAGTATGGAAAACACTGTTTAACCCACTTTAAATGACTTCAGTCCATGTGAGAACTCAATTCAAACGTGTAGTTTCTTAAGACTTTACATTGGCAGAAAGGACATTTAAAGCCAGGTTTTTTATATTTAATGCAGCAATCAGAGGCTTGAAAGACTTCCTATTGTGTTGCATTTAGCTTATAAAGACTTCCACAACTCTATAAGACAAAAGCAACTCATGTGACTTCTTCACAATCCCCCACATGTACTTGGTAAAGTTTGTTTGGTCAGGTTTACGGTGAAAAACGTGGGAATTTCACCAGGAAGTCCGTGTAATAGTGTTCTGTAACCATTATCTTCATCAGTATGACAATTACCACGGGATAAAGAAGAGGTGTTACTATTCCGGAGCAGAAAACAATAATAGTAAGAATTGTTGTGTCTTCAGAGCTCTTTCATACATCTATTTAACCGCTTCCTGTCTCGCTCCTTTAATCTTACTTTTAGCCTCTCCTGGACATTTCCCACTAAAGGTCTGGCAGCACGGAGTTAAGCATGAAGAATATCTGAGGGCTATTTTTGGCCTCAGAGCTCCCAGTGGATCACCCTTTTAGCCTCCCTCTCCCTCCCTTTTCCCTCTCTCCTCTCCCCCTCTTCTAGCCAGAGGTGGGAAGTAGTGGAGTACAAATACTTTGTTACTGTACCTTAAGTACATTTTTCTGGTATCAGTACTTTACTCCTCTACTTATTTTTCTGACGACTTTGACTTCTTACATGTTGAACACAAATACCTGTACTTTCTACTTCTTACATGTTGAACACAAATACCTGTACTTTCTACTTCTCACATGTTGAACTCAAATACCTGTACTTTCTACTTCTTACATGTTGAACACACATACCTGTACTTTCTACTTCTTACATGTTGAACCCAAATACCTGTACTTTCTACTTCTTACATGTTGAACACAAATACCTGAACTTTCTACTTCTTACACGTTGAACTCAAATACCTGTACTTTCTACTTCTTACATGTTGAACTCAAATACCTGAACTTTCTACTTCTTACATGTTGAACACTACCTGTACTTTCTACTTCTTACATGTTGAACACAAATACCTGAACTTTCTACTTCTTACATGTTGAACTCAAATACCTGTACTTTCTACTTCTTACATGTTGAACTCAAATACCTGTACTTTCTACTTCTTACATGTTGAACTCAAATACCTGTACTTTCTACTTCTTACATGTTGAACTCAAATACCTGTACTTCTACTTCTTACATGTTGAACTCAAATACCTGTACTTTCTACTTCTTACATGTTGAACTCAAATACCTGTACTTTCTACTTCTTACATGTTGAACTCAAATACCTGTACTTTCTACTTCTTACATGTTGAACACAAATACCTGTACTTTCTACTTCTCACATGTTGAAACAAATACCTGTACTTTATACTTCTTACATGTTGAACTCAAATACCTGTACTTTATAATTCTCACATGTTGAACCCAAATACCTGTACTTTCTACTTCTTACATGTTGAACCCAAATACCTGTACTTTCTACTTCTTACATGTTGAACTCAAATACCTGTACTTTCTACTTCTTACATGTTGAACACAAATACCTGTACTTTCTACTTCTTACATGGTGAACACAAATACCTGTACTTTTACTTCTTACATGTTGAACACACATACCTGTACTTTCTACTTCTTACATGTTGAACCCAAATACCTGTACTTTCTACTTCTTACATGTTGAACACAAATACCTGAACTTTCTACTTCTTACACATTGAACTCAAATACCTGTACTTTCTACTTCTTACATGTTGAACTCAAATACCTGAACTTTCTACTTCTTACATGTTGAACACAATACCTGTACTTTCTACTTCTTACATGTTGAACACAAATACCTGAACTTTCTACTTCTTACATGTTGAACTCAAATACCTGTACTTTCTACTTCTTACATGTTGAACTCAAATACCTGTACTTTCTACTTCTTACATGTTGAACTCAAATACCTGTACTTTCTACTTCTTACATGTTGAACTCAAATACCTGTACTTTCTACTTCTTACATGTTGAACACAAATACCTGTACTTTCTACTTCTCACATGTTGAACACAAATACCTGTACTTTATACTTCTTACATGTTGAACTCAAATACCTGTACTTTATACTTCTTACATGTTGAACACAAATACCTGTACTTTATACTTCTTACATGTTGAACCAAATACCTGTACTTTCTACTTCTTACATGTTGAACTCAAATACCTGTACTTTCTACTTCTCACATGTTGAACCCAAATACCTGAACTTTCTACTTCTTACATGTTGAACACAAATACCTGTACTTTCTACTTCTTACATGTTGAACTCAAATACCTGTACTTTCTACTTCTCACATGTTGAACCCAAATACCTGTACTTTCTACTTCTTACATGTTGAACCCAAATACCTGTACTTTCTACTTCTTACATGTTGAACTCAAATACCTGTACTTTCTACTTCTCACATGTTGAACCCAAATACCTGTACTTTCTACTTCTCACATGTTGAACCAAATACCTGTACTTTCTACTTCTTACATGTTGAACCCAAATACCTGTACTTTCTACTTCTTACATGTTGAACTCAAATACCTGTACTTTCTACTTCTTACATGTTGAACTCAAATACCTGTACTTTCTACTTCTTACATGTTGAACACAAATACCTGTACTTTCTACTTCTCACATGTTGAACTCAAATACCTGTACTTTCTACTTCTTACATGTTGAACTCAAATAACTGTACTTTCTACTTCTTACATGTTGAACCCAAATACCTGTACTTTCTACTTCTTACATGTTGAACACAAATACCTGTACTTTCTACTTCTTACATGTTGAACACAAATTCTACTTCTCACATGTTGAACGCAAATACCTGAACTTTCTACTTCTCACATGTTGAACTCAAGTACCTGTACTTTCTACTTCTTAAATGTTGAACACAAATACCTGTACTTTCTACTTCTCACATGTTGAACTCAAGTACCTGTACTTTCTACTTCTTACATGTTGAACTCAAATACCTGTACTTTCTACTTCTCACATGTTGAACTCAAATACCTGTACTTTCTACTTCTTACATGTTGAACTCAAATACCTGTACTTTCTACTTCTTACATGTTGAACTCAAATACCTGTACTTTCTACTTCTCACATGTTGAACCCAAATACCTGTACTTTCTACTTCTTACATGTTGAACTCAAATACCTGTGCTTTCTACTTCTTACATGTTGAACTCAAATACCTGTACTTTCTACTTCTTACATGTTGAACACAAATACCTGTACTTTCTACTTCTTACATGTTGAACTCAAATTCCTGTACTTTCTACTTCTTACATGTTGAACTCAAATACCTGTACTTTCTACTTTCTCATGTTGAACCCAAATACCTGTACTTTCTACTTCTTACATGTTGAACCCAAATACCTGTACTTTCTACTTCTTACATGTTGAACTCAAATACCTGTACTTTCTACTTCTTACATGTTGAACACAAATACCTGTACTTTCTACTTCTCACATGTTGAACACAAATACCTGTACTTTCTACTTCTTACATGTTGAACTCAATACCTGTACTTTCTACTTCTTACATGTTGAACTCAAATACCTGTACTTTCTACTTCTTACATGTTGAACACAAATACCTGTACTTTCTACTTCTCACATGTTGAACACAAATACCTGTACTTTATACTTCTTACATGTTGAACTCAAATACCTGTACTTTATAATTCTCACATGTTGACCCAAATACCTGTACTTTCTACTTCTTACATGTTGAACCCAAATACCTGTACTTTCTACTTCTTACATGTTGAACACAAATACCTGTACTTTCTACTTCTTACATGTTGAACTCAAATACCTGTACTTTCTACTTCTCACATGTTGAACCCAAATACCTGAACTTTCTACTTCTTACATGTTGAACACAAATACCTGTACTTTCTACTTCTTACATGTTGAACTCAAATACCTGTACTTTCTACTTCTCACATGTTGAACCCAAATACCTGTACTTTCTACTTCTTACATGTTGAACCCAAATACCTGTACTTTCTACTTCTTACATGTTGAACTCAAATACCTGTACTTTCTACTTCTTACATGTTGAACTCAAATACCTGAACTTTCTACTTCTTACATGTTGAACTCAAATACCTGTACTTTCTACTTCTTACATGTTGAACCCAAATACCTGTACTTTCTACTTCTCTCATTTCCCAAACAGCTGGTTCCTTTAGTCTGAATGTGTGTTGGTGCGTGATCATTATTCTTTAGAGTCACTGCGTGCCTATTGATTTGAACACGATCCGTGTATCCATCACTTCCTGGTCTTCTCTAAAGAAGAGGGACCAATGGAAACGTTGTCATGTTGCCGTTGGTCGGCATGGAAACATTCATTAGCTAACAATGACATTATTGTTCTATTGATATAAAGGGAGGTCAGGTACTCTTTAAAGCAGCTGCTAGTTATGGGTACTTTTTACTGAAGGACACTTCAAAGCCTCTTTACTTTGACTTGAGTAAAGAAGTTGAATCAGCACTTCTACTTTCACCAGAGTATTTTTAAACACGAGTATCTGTACTTGAGTAAAGGATGTGTGTACTTTTGCCCTCTCTGCTTGTTGCTGCATTTCTTGAGACTTCACAGGACCTTCATACCAAGGACTTATCAAAATATCTTCACCACACAGATGCTCGTATATCGTTTTGATGTTTTGCTCACAATCTAATCTCTCACTCCTCACTTATCTATCGGTTTATTTCATCATTTGCTCTCTGGACTCCTCTTCCTTTATTTGGGCTTGCATCATGTTTTAAAAGATAAGCTAATGATTTTTGCAAAACGCTCATTTCATCATAAAGAAATGGTGTCGCAACCCACTGGAACATTTCAAGATAATCCACACACAGCCATTATGATTTGGATGACTCACATTTGAATCAAGGCTAATCAATAACATTATTTACATGTGTGTTTATAAGGTTGAGGCCGTCTTCATTTCAAATGAATCCTCAAAATCCACATCAAGGAGTTTAGTTGCAGTGTTTTCAAAAGTTGTAGACTCTCATAAGGCGCTTTCCGCGGTGCTTTTCACACAAAGGTTCATGGGAACTCTTTAGTTCTGGTGAAGTACAGGTCGCGTTCACACCGGAATAAGTCCCTGAGGTCAATATCTTCTTCTTCTTCTTTTCTCTTCTTCTTCTTTCTTCTTCTTCTTCTTCTTCTTCTTCTTCTTCTTCTTCTCTTCTTCTTCTTCTTCTTCTTCTTCTTCTCTTCTTCTTCTTCTCTGCTTCGGTTTACTGGCAGGCTGCAAACAACTTCACGGCGTATACTGCCGGCCAAAGTCCCCGGCCGGAAGTCCCCGGAGTTGGGGAAGGCTTCAGTAGAAGCTGCTGGGACTCCCAGCAGCTTCTACTGAAGCCTTCCGAGTAAATCGCCAGAACGCCGACACCTCCTCATCTCCACCATGTTTTCTTTTGTGTTGCCATAAGTTAGTCTCTCTGCGTTTCTGCGCTGGGCTAATGCTAATGCTAATAATGCTAATGCGAGGATAATAAAATGGCGGCTTCACAAAACTTTTTGGAGTTTTACGGGGCGTGGTTTGCAATCCGCCCAGCCAATCAGACACAGGAACCTTTTTCTCCCACGGAAGTCCCTGCTCTCTAGCGGGGACGGAAAGGGGGGTGAAAAGGTTCTGATTAACTAATTTAGTTCCGGTTCTTTTTGGTGTGAACGCGACATATCGGAACTAAAGTGGAAAAGTACTGCGGTGTGAACGCGCCTTTATCAATATCATCTCCTAGAAAGAAATGCTTGTTTCAGGTTTTAAAAATATGTATTTGCCCTCTTGAGCATTACACATCTGTAATGTGACATCCTTCACTTTATCATACTCTGATCCAAAATATTTTACATTTGAATCAAAGCTAAACAATTACATTATTTACTATGACGACTAAAATCCACATCAAGCTGTTTAGTTGCCGTGTTTTCAATAGTTTTAGTCCCTCACATCAATCTCAACATGCTTGCTTCGGGTTTTAATCGTACACATATTTAGCATTAACCCTCTGTAGATAATGGGATACTTCACTTTATCATACTCTGATCCAAAAGATATTTCACGTCCTGAACATGTCATGTTTTTACATAGCAAAGGGTGCTTGTTTCAGTGCAGCGCTATGGGAGGAGTGAGATTAGAGAACAGTCTAGGGATCTTCTAGTTGCCATAACAAATAAACGGCAACCACAGCAACAAAGTGGAGTCAGCCACTTAAACTCGCTGCCTCCCGGACGCTATCTGATCCAAAAGTCATCTCAATAACATGAGGAAAGTCAAACATGAGGAAATTGGTTGTAAAAACAGGATTTGTGCGAGTGTTTGGAGAAAGTCTCAGCTTGTGTGTGCTAATACATTTCTCCTCCGAAGAGGTGCAGGTGGTTAGAAACATTACAGTAAGAGGGTTCTATCTTTGTCCAAGATAAACAGGCAGAAAGGAGTCGGAGGGTGAGTCACGATTACGGATTTATTTACTTTACAAACACATCCAGCACAGAAGAGGAGATTCTGTGAGAGATGTTGACTTAAAACTCGACAGAAAACACACGTTTACTCAGATTGTGCAGATTTAAACTGTCTGTCTGTCCGTCCGTCCGTCCTTTTTGGTGTGAACGCGACATATCGGAACTAAATGTGTCCGTCCGTCCGTCCATCCGTCCGTCTGTCTGTCTGTCTGTCTGTCTGTCCGTCCGTCCGTCCGTCCGTCCGTCTGTCTGTCTGTCCGTCCGTCCGTCCGTCCGTCTGTCTGTCTGTCTGTCCGTCCTTTTTGGTGTGAACGCGACATATCGGAACTAAAGTGTGTCCGTCCGTCTGTCCATCTGTCTGTCTGTCTGTCTATCCGTCTGTCTGTCTGTCTGTCTGTCTGTCCGTCCGTCCGTCCGTCCGTCCGTCCGTCCGTTTGTCCGTCTGTCCGTCTGTCTGTCCGTTGTCTGTCGTCTGTCTGTCTGTCCGTCCTTTTGGTGTGAACGCGACATATCGGAACTAAAGTGTGTCTGTCCGTCCGTCCGTCTGTCCATCTGTCTGTCCGTCTGTCTCTTGTCTGTCCGTCTGTCCGTCTGTCTGTCTGTCCGTCTGTCCGTCCGTCCGTCCGTCCGTTTGTCTGTCTGTCTGTCTGTCTGTCCGTCCTTTTTGGTGTGAATGACATATCGGAACTAAAGTGTGTCCGTCCGTCCGTCTGTCTGTGTGTGGTGTGTGTGTGTGTGGTCTAGCATTACTATCCTTGTGGGGACCTACATCTGTTTACACAGTCACGTGTGGGGACTCGCCTCCCTTATGGGGACATATTGGAGGTCCCCATAAGGGGAATCATTAATTTTAGGGTGAAGACTTGGTTAGTGGTTGTTTCGGGTGCAGGGCCATTTTCTTCATCCATTTTCATTCATGCACTCCGCTTTTTATGCATTTCTGACTTTTCAGCGTCCCTCCTTTCATGTGCGGTCAGATTACAGTCCTCATCAGATAAGGGAGATTTTCAAACTGGCTGAGGTTGAAAGGAAGAAAGGCTCTGAATGGATGTTTCAACACAAGTCAATGTGGAATCGACTGCTTAACACACATTATGTACTGTCCTGTCAAGAAGAAAACGAGGAGAGTAATTGTTGTAGTGTTGCAGTGTGTAACTTCCAAACGGACCTACTCATGAATCAAAGTGAGTTGCAAAGAGATGTATTCACATGAGGAGTTTGGATTGGTGAGGATAACAAGTTTAACAAACGTTTGACTGAAAAACCTGCATTATTATATTTTTGCCCACCCTCAGAGCTTAAAGGGTCCCTAATATGCCGATTTTTGGGGGGGGTTTTAACCTTTATGTACCATGACATGCACTAAAATGTATAATAAAACTACAGAGAAAGAGAAAATCCCCAAAAGCATAATAGGGATCCTTCAGTTATAGAATGTCTTGACCGAGAGAAAGAGACATTTTAGAGCTGCAGTCATGAAAAAAGGTGACGTAAATTGCTTTAACTTTCATTGTTTTATCTCCAGTATATATTTGTGGATGTACACAGTTATTTTAGCATCTTATTATTGCACGTAAACCTTTAAACTGTAAACTTTTGCGTGACAAATCAAGAGTTTAAGTGCCGTCATCGCAAAGAGACGTATTCACCCATAACTAGTTTGCAAAAAGGCTTTAAAACTGTTCATATTGGTGATTTTCCACCAACATTTTGACAGTAATGTTGCATAAACTTGTATTTAATTTATTTTCAGCGCCTCCTCTGGTGCCGGTCAGTCTTGGAACGAGGGGCCCCTCCATCAGTGGCCGCTAAGTGGCCGTTTCATAAAGATGAGCGCCATTGAGAAAAGAACGAGCTAGTGATCAATTGAAAGAGTTGCTTTAGAGAGACTGTCAACGCCTGGATATAAGAGGACGCTCCGCATGTGTACAGTAACCTGCGGGTGAAACTCTGCGCGAGGAAGAAAAACTGCCTTTGATGTAAAAAATTCAACATACGAACTGTTAGAGTAGTCAGAAACTTTGTAAGTATAACCTACTTTAAAAGACCGTAAGTTAAGGTTGTTTTCTACTTTGATGATGCAAAGATTTTATGACTTAAAAGATCATGAGGTTTAAATGCCCCAAAAAATGCAATGTTTCCCATCTTTTAGGCTCACGATTCTTAAAATAAAGCAGTCTTTTTGTGGCATAGTTTACAACCAAAGTGTACATATAGTTTAAAACCAAAACAAACAGTCGTTTTTTGGTCATTTGTTGTGGCCTCGAGTGACATTGATATCAGGTTAAACCAGGGGTGTCAAACTCATTTCATCAACGGGCCACATCAGCATTATGGCTGGCACTCAAAGGGCCGGTTGTAACTTTAAGACTATATAAAAATACATATATAAATATTTAATATATATAAAATAATGTATTATATTACATTATTACCCTCCGCATTGGATTATTATCGATAGGGTAATAACTTCATAATTAACTACGTCTGAAAGCAGAAGATAGGGCAAATAATTGCAAGTCTCTTCCGTGAGAATGTCACAAAATGATTTTAAAAGAAAAGCCAAATTCTGGAAAAACAAAGAAAAATAAGTGAAATAAAAAAAGTGAAATTTTGGGAAAAAAAGTAACATTTAAAAAAAAGAAAAACTCTAATTCTTAGAAGAAAAAGCACATTTTAAAAGAAAAGCCCAAATTCTGGAAAAACAAAGAAAAGAAAAGTGACATTTTGGGGGGGAAAGTAACATAAAAAAATGATAATTCTAAGATAAAAAACATATTTTGAAGAAAAAAAAGTCAAATTCGGAGAAAAAAAAAGTCAATTTTCAGATGCATTGTGGGAAATGTAGTTTATGGGCAACGTGCTTTCTGTAAAGTAGCATGTAACCGTATAATAAACATATTATATTCTTTCCAAGCTCGCGGACCGGATTTGGCCCCCGGGCCCTTGAGTTTGACACCCCTGGGTTAAACCATCTCAAACATCTCCATGGTCAAATATTCTTATCCTGAGCAAACATTTTGTCACACGAAAGTGTTTTTAAATGTGCATAAGTTAAATATTTAAACAGTGTTAAAGCATGTATCTAAATGTGAACTGCATAATGGAGAGGTTGGAACTGCACATCTGGACTGATTCGGTTTGGTTTGTTATATAAATGTTGGTAGGGGTCAAGTTACAGCTTTCTCATACAAACAGGAATCCAGAAGTCGCCTTTGGCCTCCTTATAGAAATACACAGCAGTAGTTTAATCTCATGTATATGCTTTGAGAAAATCACATTATTGATACTTTTACTTTTCTTGACACCTCATTGAATGTGAAGCATGTTTGAATCACAGGAACCCCAAAGGAGAGGGTGAGGCCTTATGAAATAAAAATAGCTAAAAGTGACGTTTCCTCAGCAGGAATGCCTGTTTTATTCTGTCACATTGTGCAACGCCTTGTAACTTTTTATCACCCTGCAGAGAGGGAAACATATTTAGATACATGCTTTTCCAGAGAGCTCCACACACTTCCACAGAGGACAGACCGAAGTGTCTGTGTCATGCTGCCCTCTAGCGTTCAGAGAAGGACTGTCCTGTGTTTCATCGAAGGACATACGAGGAAACGGACATACTTGCAACCGATGCATGACCAAGTGAAGAGATGACAAAGACACCATTTCTACGTTTCTTTTCCCCCATAAATGTGTGATTCTTGTCTCAGAGATTTCACATATTCTTTCTCCCCTCACAAATCTATGACTTTATAAACTTAAAGCAAATTCTACTTTTTTTTTCTAGTAAGCCTGCTTTAAACCCTCCTGTTGTCTTCGGGTGAAATCTGACCGATTTACTACTTTCATCATAACTTTTTTGTTTTACATTCCATTGCATCAAGGCTTCATGATATCCTTCACAGAGTAGACATTTGAACATATTAAATGGCTGATCACCACTTTCATTGAATTTTGGATGATTTAGTCAACTTTGTAACACCCCGGTGTTCCGGTCAAAAATGACCGCCATAAAGAAAAGAATTAGTAACCATCCAGATCAGATATAAAACACACACACACACACACACACACACACACACACACACACACACACACACACACACACACACACACACACACACACACACACACACACACACACACACACACACACACACACACACACACACTCTAGACGTGTGTGTGTCCCCTTATGTGCCCATCCCCCACATGGATAACACCTGGCACACGCAATACATGTTCAGTGTCTGTTCTTTGTATATGTACTGCAGTTCTTCATGTATACCAGTAGTCTGATACAATATGTACAGTTTGAAAGGGTGTTTAAATTACATTTGGGTGATGATTAATGTTTTTTGTGCTAATGTAAACAGACCGGTCAAATTTGACCGCGAACACCAAAATAAGGGGGGAGACAATAGGAGGGTTAATTATGGAATGCCATTTAAGCCAAAATTAAATAAATACATAAATAATTAAATAAATACATATATATATATATATATATATATATATAAATATGCCTATGAAATACATTCTGAAATAAATAAATGAGGCAATACATATGTATACATGTACATTTAAATACACATTTATTTATTTCAGGGGACTTGTATTTCATAATGCCACATTTCCATTCCTTATGCAAATGAACGGGCGTGGTTAGCTCACAGATCCAGACCAAAGCAACAGCACCACACTCCAGTACTCTTAAGTGGTTTGCAAGCTGCCAATAAACCAAACCGGTTCAAGAACCATTCTTGTGCTTTTCTGGTTCTTCTCTGGTTCTGAGTCCAGAGCCAGTTGCGGGCTACAGCCTGATTTAGCTCTGGTTCTTCCTGTTTTCAGCCGCAGCGGAGTCCTAGTTTGACTCCTACAATAAAATGAAGTTTTTACTGTGTACTGTTTGGGTAATACTCTCTCAAAGTCCCCTCCTGAGAACAACATCATGCCACTTCTGCTTCCGCCTTATTTCCATTTAGTTGCCTTATTTTTATTCAGTAGTCCTCCTCCCTTTTCTTCCTCTTCTCGAGCAGTCAGTGTGGTGCTGTTGCTTTGGTCTGGGTCTCTGGATCTGTGAGATAACCACGCCCCGTCCATGTATTTATTTAAATTATTTAATTTTGGCTTAAATGGCATTCCATATATATTAGTATGTAGTGTCTCTACTTTAAAGAGTCCTCTCCTGCTGATGTTCAGGTGTATATCAGTATGTAGTGTCTCTACCTTTAAAGAGTCCTCTCCTGCTGATGTCCAGGTGTATATCAGTATGTGGTGTCTCTACTTTAAAGAGTCCTCTCCTGCTGATGTGCAGGTGTATATCAGTATGTAGTGTCTCTACTTTAAAGAGTCCTCTCCCGCTGATGTTCAGGTGTATATCAGTATGTAGTGTCTCTACTTTAAAGAGTCCTCTCCTGCTGATGTTCAGGTGTATATCAGTGTGTAGTGTCTCTACTTTAAAGAGTCCTCTCCTGCTGATGTTCAGGTGTATATCAGTATGTAGTGTCTCTACTTTAAAGAGTCCTCTCCTGCAGATGTTCAGGTGTTATATCCGTATGTAGTGTCTCTACTTTAAAGAGTCCTCTCCTGCTGATGTGCAGGTGTATATCAGTATGTAGTGTCTGTACTTTAAAGAGTCCTCTCCTGCTGATGTGCAGGTGTATATCAGTATGTAGTGTCTCTACTTTAAAGAGTCCTCTCCTGCTGATGTTCAGGTGTATATCAGTATGTAGTGTCTCTACTTTAAAGAGTCCTCTCCCGCTGATGTTCAGGTGTATATCAGTATCTAGTGTCTCTACTTTAAAGAGTCCTCTCCTGCTGATGTTCAGGTGTATATCAGTATGTAGTGTCTCTACTTTAAAGAGTCCTCTCCCGCTGATGTTCAGGTGTATAGAGCTGTCCTGCCCCTTAGCCTAACACGTACAATGTGTTGGAGCGCTAGCCAATAGGAGCGTGAGTGTTTCATAGTGATGTTGACTATGTTTCTGGAAGTAAACAAAGGAGTCCAATGTTTTTGGGAACCAGGAACATAGCATGTATTTATCCCATAGGGCAAAAATGAGAGAATCTGATGGATAAAGTCAGATGTTATGCACTTAAGGACATTTTAGTCCTGAAAGGTCTTACTCTGTGTGTTTGGACTACACACTATATACTGATATTTAGAAATAGCATTAACAGTGTTAATTTAGTAAATGCATTTTACTGACTCTGATTTCGTGTCCTGCAGGAGTGAAACCAGTGACTTTCTCCGAGTGGGAGAAGATTGACAGTGAGGAAGTTCGGAGGGGGGCCGCGATCGGGAAACCCCGAGAAGAAACTGCTGACTGTGGAGGAAATGCTACAGGTGGCTGGAAAATAACCTGAAGACGAGATTTGATACCGTCCTGTCTGGAATCAATGACAGAAATAATGACATTAAATTATACGTAATAAAAGCTATTACTGCAGTTACCCGTTACAGCTTTTAGTTTTCGTTCAACTTCCAATCAATCCAAAGCAAGTTTCCTGACGTGCCAACATTAAAGACAATGTTATATTAGGTGCTATACATATTCAACTCCACGCCAATATAATGTATGTATTTTAAAGAGGGAAACTTTATTATTTGTCAACCTCAAATTTATAATTGGTTCGGTATTGAGTGACAGTTACCGTTCAAATGTTTATTTCAGGGTGTCTTTGCTATAAAAGGGCCCCAATTATGCTCTTTGTTGCTTACATAATACTGGACTCATTTCAAAAACTGTTTCCCCAATAGACATGGGACACTGTTCAGGAAAAACACTGAAGTTTCTCTTTAGAAGAGTAATGACTGCTTGGGGACCAAATTATGTTTTGCAAGTGTCTGCACTGAAACAGATCTTTTATAAATAAATCATGATTTATATCCTTTCCTTCCCGTCTTGAAGGAGCATTTCTTTCCGTTGCATTTTAAATATTTAGGTCTAAAGACATTTTGTAAAAGAAAACCCTAAATACAGATTCTATAAGTTCTGTCCACGGGTCTAAAAGATAACATGTTATTGAACAAAATAATCCAAGTTTGACCAATGGTTTAAAAACTGATGTTTTACCAGCAGTTCTATCACATTTGAATATTAAGGACATTTTAAAGCAGAAATACACTAATAGTATAAAATACGCTAAAAATAAAGTTTTGATATTTGGAAAAGAAAACAGATTTAGAAAACAGAACGTTATCCGTCTCGTTAAAACCGTCATGGCGACCGTTATCCGTCTCGTTGACCCAGTCGTGGCGAACGTTATCCGTCTCGTTAATCCCGTCGTGGCGAACGTTTTCCGTCTCGTTTATCCCGTCGTGGCGAACGTTTTCCGTCTCGTTGACCAAGTCATGGCGAACGTTATCCGTCTCGTTGACCTCGTCGTATTTAACGTTTTCCGTCTTGTTGACTATGTCTTGGCGAACGTTAACTGTCTCGTTGACCTCGTCGTATTTAACGTTTTCCGTCTCATTGACCCCATCGTGGCGAACTTTATCCGTCTCGTTAATCCCGTCGTGGCGAACGTTTTCCCATCTCTTTTATCCCGTCGTGGCGAACGTTGTCCGTCTCATTGACCAAGTCGTGGCGAACATTATCCGTCTCGTTGACCCCGCCGTGGCAAACGTTATCCGTCTCGTTGACCCCGTCGTATTTAACGTTTTCCGTCTCGTTGACCCCGTCGTGGCGAACGTTATCCGTCTCGTTGACCCCGTCGTGGCGAACGTTATCCGTCTCGTTGACCCCGTCGTGGCGAACGTTATCCGTCTCGTTGACCCCGTTGTGGCGAACGTTATCCGTCTCATTGACCCAGTCGTGGGGAACGTTATCCGTCTCGTTGACCAAGTCGTAGCCAACGTTATCTGTCTCGTTGACCTCGTCGTATTTAACGTTTTCCGTCTCGTTGACCCCATCGTGGCGAACGTTATCCGTCTCGTTGACCCCGTAGTGGCGAACGTTATCCGTCTCGTTGACCCCGTCGTGGCGAACGTTATCCGTTTGGTTGACCCCGTCGTGGCGAACGTTATCCGTCTCGTTGACCCCGTCGTGGCGAACGTTATCCGTCTCGTTGACCCAGTCGTGGCGAACGTTATCCGTCTTGTTGATCCAGTCGTCGCAAACTTTCTGGTGACGTGACGCCTCAGCTTTGACTTCGTTGGTCTCCAGTTGAACTGAAACAAATACCTTTCATTAAAAACGTTACAGAAATGTAATTAATTTTAGCTTCTCAAGACTCTGATCCTGTATTTTTTTTTTATGAAAAAAAGGCCATTTCATCGTGACGTCTGTAGTCAATAGATTATAAAAGACTACAATTACCACGGCACCTTCCTCTAAAAGTCTAAAGTGACAGAGATGGGCAACCTTTTTTGAACCGCTCAATTTCCCTTTAAGTTATCAAGTTATACAAGTCTTAACAAAACAGCTTTTGGTAATCTTTTGTAGTTTAATTTTAAATAATTTTGAAAATGTTTTTAAAGTTACTAAAACTGTGAGGTAAATTAAGTTAGTTGGCAATATTTCCCTTTATACCTGTACTCTATTACAATTGTTTTTAAAATGGCAAAGTACCTCAAAAGTGTTTTTAATATACTGTAGCATCTGTTGACTTTATCTTATCCCATAAAGATCATTAAAAGAGAAAAGACACGACTCACCTTCGCCAGCGTCTCGCTCCAACATGGACTCCATCGACTGGAAAAGTTTAAAGGCTTTCTTTAAGGAGATCTCATTGGGAGACAGATCTGTAGGACACAGTATAATTAAAGGTTAGTGTCAGACAGAGAGAAGAAACACTGCATACAATCAAATGTTTTCAACTCTCAGTCTCCTCTGCAGCTTATATTCACCAGCTGGAAAACCAGAGACTGTGGACAGGAAACATGCTGTTAAATCAAACATTATTCCTTCATCTTCAACACAATCATCAAACAGGTAAATACCTCTGGCCAGACAAACAGTCAGCACACAGACGAGCATCCAAACAGCTGCCATCTCTGCAGTTTTCCAAGAGAGTGTTGCCTGAGCACCAGCCAGCTTTAAAGGAGAGAAACCTCCAGCAGCTGCTGCTGATCAGCACTGATTGTCTCTCTGCACAGAGGAAAACACCATTTATCTGAGATTAAACTCTGAGAATGAGGAGTTTTTCATGCAGCTTGTTGTGCATTTATGATTAGTAGAGACCATCATTTTAAATTCACATTATGTTCAAATCAGTAAAAGAATATTGCATTTGAGAGGGTATAGCAACTACAACAAATAACAAGACCAAGGGGACTTGTCTCGATTCTTGTTTTGCTCGATCTCAGTGCTGCATTTGATACTATCGACCATGATATCTTATTGCAAAGACTAGAGCACTTAGTTGGCATACAGGGAACTGCTTTAGGCTGGTTTAGGTCCTATCTATCTGAACGCTCTCAGTTTGTACGTGTTAACGATGAATCTTCCACGCAAACCAAAGTTAGCCCTGGAGTGCCACAGAGCTCAGTGCTCGGACCTATTTTGTTCACATTATATATGCTTCCGGGATCACAAAGCATCAACACTCTGCTGGAAAACAGAGGTTTCTGCTGTCCCTTTAATTAATTACACTGTGCTTCGATTAAAGTAGCCCTATTCTCCTCATTTGCAGGTGTTTATTGGTATGTAGTTTCTCTACTTTAAAGAGTCCTCTCCTGCTCTGTGTGTTTGGGCTACACACTATACAGATGTCGCGCTTCGTTTCAGACGCCTACCCGTGCGGGTCCGTGATCGGCACGGGGTGGGCCCCTGCTGAAAAGGAAAACCCCCCCCGCAGGACTTGAAACGCCCCCTTGATAAATACATTTAATTATAATGAAACCAGCAGCAATGGATCATGGATCCACCAGGGGGAGCCGTGAAAAGCTGCCACACTGGAACTCATGTGAAATAAACAGCTGATCTACAGGGATCTGATATAGCGGATATTTGTTAAGATCCATATGTCACGGATAGGATCATATTCTGTGCTAAATAAGAGACATGTAATCATTTACTAAACATCACCATGTTTTTATTTAACAAAATAATGTTTAATTCACGTTGGCGTAAGTACAAAACCATCGCTATGTTTTTAGATCAGGAAATGCATCCAGGGTCAAACAAACGATGTTCGATCGTCATCCTCGCGATCATTTAATGTATCATATGTTCGCGAGTTGAAATGAATGCACTAAATTTAATCCACGTGAGTTTACAACAACAACAATAATCGCTTTGTTTTTATATCACATCCGACCGGAGGAAAATGCAGCGGCTCTCACTACCGATCCCACAGGCAAACAATAATATGTACAGCGTTAATAGTTTACTGTATTATTAGTGTCTAATATTACTGCTATAATAATCACACATTGAGTTGTTGAAATCAGACCGTCATTTTTTTTAAACGCTCTGAATGAAACGGCAGCTCTCAGGTGATCAGCTGTGTATTTACACAATAAAATATGCATAGTAATTTAATACCTTCCAACACACATTGTAAGAACAGTTCTGTTTCATATGAGTGTTGAGAGCTGTATCTACAAATCTACTAATTTTGCCCTCAGTGCACCAGATTGATGCATTTAACTTCAATTTAAATAAAAACATCTTCTGTTGTAACAACAATAACATTATAAATAGTAACATAGCATGGTATTGCACATTTACTGTAGCTTTGAGTGTTACTGGCCTGAGATTTTTTTATTACATGAATGAAGGTGACTGAGGCTTTTTAATATAGACTTTTCAGTGTCCCACATTTTGCACAGAACTGTCCCACATTAAGAAAACAGATTGCCTGAGACAACTTGGCACTAAGAGTACTAATATGTCTACCATTTATTTTATGAGTTTAATATCTGCATGTTCTCTTTTGGTTTGATTAGGACACATCCTGGGGATTTCAGAATGTTACTGGATTTTGATTTATTGTATCGGCTTCATGTCGCAATAATATTCCCGAAGTCTGAAATGCAAAAATGTTCCACATTAGGGCAATTCACCCTACATTTAATCATTTTGTTTATTTTTAACGAAATAAATGTGGTTTAATCCATCATGAAATTAATGTAGGCTATTTACTTAGTACATATCTGACATTAACGATTAACACACTGTTCATACTGTACTGCTCACAGGCTGATATCTAGTGTATTCATACCCCTCACTGTTTATTCATCATTCAATTCATTCTATATTGTATTCTGTAGATTGTGAACATTACTTTTCACTTTACTGCTTGTTGCTCCTGGTTAGAAGCTAAACTGCATTTCGTTGTGCATTCTTTATGAATGCAAACCGAGTCATTTCGTTTATTTTTAACGAAATAAATGTGATTTAACAGTGTGTATGAATATGCTAAGATATATAAAGTATGAAAACGGTAGGACCATACCGTTCACCAGCCCCAACCCCCCCATGTTTCCTATGTATGTTGGACCCTTTGTTTAAAACTAATTGGCCATCGGAATGTGTGGAGTCACATTCCACAGCTCTCCCCCCCCCCCCTCCTGTGATCCCCGCACACAGACAGGGAGATCGCTTTTCTGGAGTGAAGAGAGCTGAAATATTGATATTGCAAGTTAGAAACGTAAAATGCATTTTGACAGACACTTGGGGAAAATATGCTGCATTTTGAATGTCCGATAGTCCACCATTAACACCTTAGTCCGTCTCGTCTCATCAACGAAAACTAAATATACATGACATACTTTATTTGAGTAGATTTCGCATGAGAGCAAAAGGAGAATATCCGTGTGTAAGAGTGAAAATGTATGTATGTAAAATGAGAATATATGTGTGTAAGAGTGAAAATATGCTGCATTTTGAATGTCCGATAGTCTACCATTTCCACCGGAAATATCAAACATTTAATAAAAGTGAAAAACTATGAACAAGACTTAACGTATTCATCATAATTAATTATATTTATTTCGTTTGGATGTAGGTGATCTTCTACTATATGAACATTTTGGACCCAAAATCACAACAAAAACGTAAAAACAGATTTTGAAAATGATTTTATTTTTCATAACACAAACATACACAACGAAACCATTTAAAAGCTGGAAATATATACATGGGATGTGACTATGATAATGTGAAAGTTTGATTGAGGTAGCATGGGATTTCATTCTGATAAGGCAAAAGTGTTATTATAAATATAATACAAATATATATATATATATATACACATTATGTACAAAAATCAGTTTTTTCTGTCTTTATCTGTGCCACGCTTCAAATCGGTTTCTGTCAACTACGACACAGAGGGCAACATCACAGATTCCTCCTCCTCCATGTCAAAAAACAAGCTTAAAGCTTGACTCACGTTCAGAGTTCTCTTCATCATAATTGAGTCTTCAAAACTCTAAATCTATCTAACTATATCTAAATTCTCAATGTTTGTCTGTCACTTTACTTCAATCGCAGTCTCCTGCAGCCTCTCTTCGTCTCCCGCCGCCTGTCTTCGTATATCTTCGTCTCTCTCCATTTCCCGCCGTCTCTCTTCGGTTCCCGCCGTCCCCCTTCGTCTCGTTTCGTATCACTCCGTTTACCTGATTACCTCACCCCTCCCTGGTAAATACATCCTGTTGAGCAGAATCTACAGTTTCCAGTATTTTCCGTTTCGTAAAATGATAAAATACGGCGAAGATATTAAAATATGTGCTTCCATTATTCATACTTCTGAAATATATCTGTATTAACTTTATATCATCATATCTCCGTGTTTATTGGGTATTTTTGCATGAAACAAATACTGGGATATAGTTTCAAGCCAGTACTTTCGACAGAAACACACGGCAATGTTGTCCGGACTGTTGTTTTTATGCGGCACCGGCTTGAACAGGTCATGTGATCTGATCACGCCGGCGTGACGTTCGACTCCAAAGGGTTAATATTAAATACATATAAGTATTTTTACAACTTGTATTTAGAAATATTCTGTTGTAATTATTGATGCATACATGTGTTCATCCATTCAATGTGGCATCTGCTATAATGTATGATATTACTTAATAATACAATACATTATAATATATGATATGATAATTACATTTTAGTTTTATTCATTTCTTATTTCATAGTTTCTCATTATTATTATTATTATTTTTTATCGCTCATCTTATTTTTGATTTTATTAATCTGTTTGAATCTGTGCTGTCCTGTTTTTCACTCTCACCCTGTTGCTGTTTGAACTACTGAATTTCCCCACGGGATTAATAAAGGTCCATCTTATTTTATCTTAATGTATAAGTTGATTTACTTCAATCTACTGTACAATATTACAAGAAATATACTGCATAGAGCAAACTATATACTTTATTTGATCTAAAATATTGATGTTTCTACAACACCCATTGTGTATTTTGTGAATGAAGCGCCATCTCATGGTTAAATCCTGTAATTGAACAAATGGGGAAATTGGGCAACGCCCTCTAGCAATTTGGCAACACCCCCAGCCACTGGCATCCGCTGGGCCTTTGACTGGGACACACCCATTTGAGTCTGATCTGGAGTGCTCCATCTGTATACTGATATTTAGAAATAAATAAATGTGCTATATGCCTTAAAACATAATTTAAGATCTAATGATATTCCGAGTCTCAGTGTTAATTTAGTAAATGCATGTTACTGACTCTGATTTCGTGTCCTGCAGGAGTGAAACCGGTGACTTTCTCCGAGTGGGAGAAGATTGACAGTGAGGAAGTTCGGAGGGGGGCGGCAATCGGGAAACCCCGATAAAAACTGCTGACTGTGGAGGAAATGCTACAGGTGGCTGGAAAATAACCTGAAGACGACAACATTTCATACCGTCCTGTCTGGGATCAATGACAGAAATAATGACATTAAATTATACGTAATAAAAGCTATTACTGCAGTTTACCCATTACAGCTTTTAGTTTTCGTTCAACTTCCAATCAATCCAAAGCACTGAAAAACTAAGTTTCCTTAGTTCCTTAGTTTTTCCTGACGTGCCAACATTAAAGACAATTCTCTATTAGATGCTATACATATTCAACTCCACTCTAATATAATGTATGTCTTTTAAAGAGTGAAACTTCATTATTTGTCAACCTCAAATGTATAATTGGTTCGGTATTGAGTGAGAGTTACCGTTCAAATGTTTATTTCAGGGTGTCTTTGCTATAAAGGGCCCCAATTATGCTTTTTGTTGCTTACATAATACTGGACTCATTTCAAAAACTGTTTCCCCAATAGACATGGGACACTGTTCAGGAAAAACACTGAAGTTTCTCTTTAGAAGAGTAATGACTGCTTGGGGACCAAATTATGTTTTGCAAATGTTTGCACTGAAACAGATATTTTATAAATAAATCATGATTTATATCCTTTCCGTCTTGAAGGAGCATTTCTTTCCGTTGCATTTTAAATATTTAGGTCTACGGACATTTTGTAAAAGAAAACCCTAAATACAGATTCTATAAGTTCTGTCCACTGGTCTAAAAGATAACATGTTATTGAACAAAAATAATCCAAGTTTGACTAATGGATTAAAAAAACTGATGTTTCTCCAGCAGTTCTATCACATTTGAATATTAAGGACATTTTAAAGCAGAAATACACAAATAGTATAAGATACTCAAAAAATAAAGTTTTGATATTTGGAAAAGAAAACAGATTTATTAATCAAAGTTTTATTTTATGGCAAAGATAAAAGCTCGATGATCGCCGTCTCGTTGTCCCCGTCGTGGCGAAAGTTATCCGTCTCATTGTCCCCGTCGTGGCGAAAGTTATCCGTCTCGTTGACCCCGTCGTGACGAACGTTCTGCGTCTCGTTGACCCCGGCGTGGCGAACGTTTTCCGTCTCGTTGACCCCGGCGTGGCGAACGTTTTCCGTCTCGTTGACCCCGTCGTGGCGAACGTTTTCCGTCTCGTTGACCCAGTCGTGGCGAACTTTATCCGTCTCGTTGACCCCGTCGTATTTAACGTTATCCGTCTCGTTGACCCCGTCGTATTTAACGTTATCCGTCTCGTTGACCCAGTTGTGGCGAACGTTTTTCGTCTCGTTGACCCCATCGTGGCGAACGTTATCCGTCTCGTTGACCCCGTCATGGCGAATGTTATCCGTCTCATTGACCCAGTCGTGGGGAACGTTTTCCGTCTCGTTGATCATGTCGTGGTGAACGTTCTCCGTCTCGTTGATCATGTCGTGGTGAACGTTCTCCGTCTCGTTGATCATGTCGTGGTGAACGTTCTCCGTCTCGTTGACCCAGTCGTGGGGAACGTTCTCCGTCTCATTGATCATGTCGTGGTGAACGTTTCCCGTCTCGTTGATCATGTCGTGGTGAACGTTCTCCGTCTCGTTGACCAAGTCGTGGCGAACTTTCTCCATCTTGTTGATCCAGTCATGGCGAACTTTCTGGTGACGTGACGCCTCAGCTTCCACTTCGTTGGTCTCCAATTGAACTGAAACAAATACCTTTCATTAAAAACGTTACAGAAATGTAATTAATTTTAGCTTCTCAAGACTCTGATCCTGTATTTTTTTTTCATGAAAAAAAAGGCCATTTCATCGTGACGTCTGTAGTCAACAGATTATAAAAGACTACAATTACCACGGCACCTTCCTCTAAAAGTCTAAAGTGACAGAGATGGGCAACCTTTTTTGAACCGCTCAATTACCCTTTAAGTTATACAAGCCTTAACAAAACAGCTTTTGGTAATCTTTTGTAGTTTAATTTTAAATAATTTTGAAAATGTTTTTAAAGTTACTAAAACTGTGAGGTAAATTAAGTTAGTTGGCAATATTTCCCTTTATACCTGTACTCTATTACAATTGTTTTTAAAATGGCAAAGTACCTCAAAAGTGTTTTTAATATCGCATCTGTTGACTTTATCTTATCCCATAAAGATCAGTAAAAGAGAAAAGACATGACTCACCTTCGCCAGCGTCTCGCTCCAACATGGACTCCATCGACTGGAAAAGTTTAAAGGCTTTCTTTAAGGAGATCTCATTGGGAGACAGATCTGTAGGACACAGTATAATTAAAGGTTAGTGTCAGACAGAGAGAAGAAACAGTGCATACAATCAAATGTTTTCAACTCTCAGTCTCCTCTGCAGCTTATATTCACCAGCTGGAAAACCAGAGACTGTGGACAGGAAACATGCTGTTAAATCAAACATTATTCCTTCATCTTCAACACAATTATCAAACAGGTAAATACCTCTGGCCAGACAAACAGTCAGCACACAGACGAGCATCCAAACAGCTGCCATCTCTGCAGTTTCCCAAGAGAGTGTTGCCTGAGCACCAGCCAGCTTTAAAGGAGGGAAACCTCCAGCAGCTGCTGCTGATCAGCACTGATTGTCTCTCTGCACAGAGGAAAACACCATTTATCTGAGATTAAACTCTGAGAATCAGGAGTTTTTCATGCAGCTTGTTGTGCATTTATGATTAGTAGAGACCATCATTTTAAATTCACATTATGTTCAAATCAGTAAAAGAATATTGCATTTGAAAGGGTATAGCTAGTGATGGCAACATGAAGCTTTGAATGAAGCGTCAAACCACTTGGAAAATTGTGTCGGAAATAGGTTCATTTCACGAAGCTTCAGTTACTGCGACCTCTCCTGGCGAAGTGCAAGGCTGCAGTGGGTTTAACGTATCTTTGCCTTGAAAAATATTCGATGCACACACACTAAGACTGAATATCATGTTCTATTTGCAATTAAAGATTGATAATTGTGTGTATTGGGTTATTAAGAAGAGACTAGAGAGTGCTAGACATGTTTTTGGGCGGAGACGGCCTTTTATCAGTTATTAAAGTATTAAAGTTGAAAAGCAATGATTAAAATACGTCCATTCCGGGCTTTGAACCAGCTGCGCGGAGGACATCGCTGCATTTGGGCCGCCGGCTGTACCCACTGGGCTATCTATTCCTTGAAATATTGGACTGTTTTTATATTACTGATAATTGTCTTTTTTTGTTCACAACTTCTCCACATTTCGAAGTGTTTCCCGAGCCAGAACGACCTATCTTTCTTCCTGGCTTGCTCTATAATGATACTACAATTCAAATGCAATACCAACAGCAACAACGTAAACTACGACAACAACCCACACATTGCACATTGTTTAGAGCGGTCATAAAGTCTTGAAGCACTCAAGTTTGAAACTGTTTCAACCTGTCACCTGTCAGAATCGAGACGAGGCAGTGCATTGAATCGCGTGAATGGACCGCGAACCAGTCAAGTGATTCATTCAGGAAATGAAGCAGTTGCTGCTTCGGACGTCACATGTCACGTGACTTGAAGCAGTTGCTGCTTCGGTCGTCACATGTCACGTGATTTGAAGCAAGCTTCGAAGCACTGCTTCTATGGAATAGGAAGTCCAGGGTTGAAGCTCCGTTCGAAGCTTCAGTGTCAAACTGCCATCACTAGGTATAGCAACTACAACAAATAAACAAGACCTCCCCCTGAAAAACAAAGATCTGTAATAACATTTTATATTGTTGCCTAAAAACTATTTCACACAAAGTAAACAATCTGAAAAAGTGAGAGTAAATATCCACAATATCCCTCCTCTTCAGAAAACAAAACATTCAATTACAACATTTTACAACCCCCTTCCCTAAACACATATTTTGTATAAGAGAAGAAAACAGGGTTATTTTATAGCCTTCTTCCTGTCATGCCTCACCTAAAATACCTGATTGCTCATGAAACTTGGATTTTTAAGATGAAGCAATAATGATGCTAAAAATAAAATGCATAAAAATAATTCTTTATGAATCATTTTTCATTTTTTATGGGTATTTTTGCCTGTAGAGACACTTAGTGGTATAAATGAAATGGTGTGATTGTAGTGTTCCACAGACATGAAGTGAAAAATACATTTCCTTTATCTTTCTTTCTAGGTCTCTACTGTAGTAGCTGGCTGAAAACAGGCCCCACTGGTGTGATCGCGACCACTTTGAACAATAGTTTTGACACGGTTCGATCCGTGCTGGAGGGCATGGACTCTGGAACGTTGAACACATCGGCTGCGAAGCCGGGATCACAAAGCATCAACGCTCTGCTGGGAAACAGAGGTTCCTGCTGTCCCTTTAATTAATTTACACTGTGCTTCGATTAAAGGGGCCCTATTCTCCTCATTTTCAGGTGTTTATCGGTATGTAGTTTCTCTACTTTAAAGAGTCCTCTCCTGCTCTGTGTGTTTGGGCTACACACTATAAACTGATATTTAGAAATAAATAAATGTGCTCTATGCCTTAAAACATAATTTAAGATCTAATTTGATTCCGAGGCTCAGTGTTAATTTAGTAAATGCATGTTACTGACTCTGATTTCGTGTCCTGCAGGAGTGAAACCAGTGACTTTCTCCGAGTGGAAGAAGATTGACAGTGAGGAAGTTCGGAAGGGGGCGGCGATCGGGAAACCCCGAGAAAAACTGCTGACTGTGGAGGAAATGCTACAGGTGGCTGGAAAATAACCTGAAGACGAGATTTGATGTTTCTAAATTAGATGACAATGTATGTGTGTCATTTAAGAGGAAAAGATGCCTGTTTTTGTTGTTGTTATTACTGTCAGGAAATGTACAACCTAACCCTGGTCCGCCCAGTAGTAATAGTCAGATCGCTACTCCTGCTGATTTTAAAGCTAGGTCTGGGTTGGGTTTCATCCACTTGAATGTACGCAGTCTGTTAGGTAAACTAGATTTTGTCCATATCTGGGCAAAATCGACTGACGCTGACGTCATTGTCTTATCAGAAACATGGCTAAACAAATCTATTTTGGCCTCTGACATTGCCTTAAATGGTTTTAATGTGTATCGTACCGACCGGCCTAATAAAGGTGGTGGCGTTGCAATTTATGTTAAGAATAAGTTCAGTGTAACCACATTAGTTTCCAAATCGATCAGTAAGCAATTTGAATTTTTAGCCTTAAATATAGAAGTGGCAAAGGGTCAACAGGTCATGGTGGTGGGCTGCTACAGACCCCCCTCAGCTGTCAAAGACTCCTTGTCTTCACTAGCAAATCTTTTATCACAACTAGACTACAAGGAAATAGTGCTACTTGGAGATTTTAACTGGGACTGGTTAACTGCAGTGTCAGAAGATTTTAAAAACCTTTGTATCTCATTGAATGTTACTCAGATTGTGGACAGTCCTACTCGCCCAAACATTAAGTCCCCTAATAAATCCTCCCTAATTGATCTCATTTTAACTAATGTTCCCCATAAATATTCTTCTGTGGGAGTATTTGCAAATGATCTGAGCGATCACTGTGTTGTAGCCACAATTAGGGACACTAAGGTCCAAAAGGTTAAACCTCGCATTATCATCAAGAGAGACATAAAACATTTTGTGGAGCAGGGTTTTGTGCATGATCTGTTTGATTTTGATTGGGGTAAAATCGATCTGTGTGCTGATGTGGAAACCACATGGTCTTATTTTTATCTTGGTTTTATGGAGATCATTGATAGACATGCACCCCTGCGTAAATTTAGAGTAAAGGGACGAAACAATCCTTGGTTTTCTGCTGAGCTGTCTAGTCTCCTTCATGAGAGAAACAAGGCCTGGGCAAAGGCTAGGAAATCAGGCTCAGAGATAGAATGGCTGCGTTTTAGGCAGCTAAGGAATAGCTTCACTTCAAATGTCAAAAGTCCAAAGTCGAAGTACTATTTGTCAGTTACCACAGAAAACCTAAATAATCCTAGGAAATTTTGGAAAGCAATAAAATCGATATCAACCGGTGAGATCCGTAATGAGCTACCTCCGTGCCTTACCACAGCATCTGGCTCTATATCGGACAGGGCCACTATGCTAAATTGCTATAATGAGCATTTTGTGTCCTGTGGTTCTCTATTTGATTCTGTCATTAACTCTGCTTCTGTAAACACCACAGTCTGTGACTCTGAACAACGTGGTCTGGAAAACCCTTTCAGTTTTACCCCTTTTACTGTTGATGTTGTTCATGAAGCCTTATCTAAGCTAGATCCTAGGAAACCGGCTGGCCCGGACAACTTAGAACCTTTCTTTTTAAAGATAGCTGCAGACTTTATTGCTCCACCTCTTACTTCTCTTTTTAACCTCTCCCTCAGCACAAATACAATTCCAAAAGTATGGAAGTCTGCTTATGTCTTGCCTTTACTGAAAGGAGGGGAGGCAACTATTTTAAATAATTATAGACCCATCTCTAAATTTTCAGTTCTGGCTAAGGTTCTTGAACGCCTAGTGAGTGAACAGGTAAAGGAGTTTTTATGTACAAATGACATCCTGTCTAAACATCAGTCAGGATTCAGAAAGCAGCACAGCACCATCACTGCGACAATGAAAGTGGTGAATGACATTACTAGTATTTTAGATAATAAGCAGAGTTGTGCAGCTCTGTTTATTGACCTTTCCAAAGCGTTTGACACCGTTGATCATCGCATCTTAAAGCAGAGGCTAACCAGTATTGGCATGTCCAGCCATGCAGTGGGGTGGTTTGTGAACTACCTCTCTGAAAGGTCCCAATGTGTTCATTTTGATGGACTGTCTTCTGAGTGGTTAAACATTTCTAATGGTGTACCACAAGGTTCTGTTTTAGGACCACTTTTATTCTCCATATATATTAACAGCATAGGTGATAATGTGGATGAAGCTACTTTACATTTTTATGCGGATGATACTGTGATGTATTGTGCAGGTCCCACCATTAAGGAGGCTGGTGTTAAATTGCAGGCTGTTTTTAACACTATTCAGACTCAGTTCTCTGAATTAAAGCTTCTTTTAAATGTGGATAAAACCAAGGTAATGCTCTTTTCAAAAGCAAAAAAGACACCAGAGCCTTTTTTAGATATTGTAACTACGCAAGGAACAAAACTTGAAGTTGTTGCCTGTTACAAATACCTTGGTATCTGGCTTGATGATTGTCTCACTTTTAAACTTCATGTCAATAACCTGCTAAAAAAACTGAGGGTTAGGCTAGGGTTCTTTTCAGAAACAAGTTCTGTTTCTCGCTTGAGGCCAGGAAAAGGCTCTGTGACCTTTTTACCTGTGCTGGACTATGGTGATTTGCTGTATATGAATGCACCTGCCCATTGCCTGGTCGAGTTAGATGCTGCGTATCACAGCGCTCTGAGATGTGTGACAAACTGTAAAGCATTAACCCATCACTGCACCCTGTATGCAAGGGCTGGTTTGCTTTCACTAACTGTACGGAGGCTCAGTCACTGGTACATTTTTTATATACAAAGCCATGCTAGGTAAACTTCCATCTTATATCTGCTCCCTGATCTCACGGAGAATTGTAAGTGGCTACTGCCTGAGATCGAATGCTGTGGTTTTATTAAATGTGCCAACTGCTAGGACTGTCTTAGGGAAGACAGCTTTTAGATGCGCAGCTCCTCTGTCTTGGAATAGTCTGCAAATTAAATGGAAACTGAACAATCTGGTGCCACTAAATGTTTTTAAAGCTCGGTTGGATGCTAGTCAATCAGAAGCTATTGGTACCGGTTTATGTGGATAATTATGTAAATGATGCTGTATGATGTCCTTTTGTTGTTCTGTTTATGCTTTTATGTTTCATGTGGAACTACTTGAACAGGTCTCCCTTGGAAAAGAGATCAATGATCTCAATGGGATTTTATCTGTATAAATAAAGGTTTGAAATGAAATGAAATGATACCGTCCTGTCTGGGATCAATGACAGAAATAATGACATTAAATTATACGTAATAAAAGCTATTACTGCAGTTTACCCATTACAGCTTTTAGTTTTCGTTCAACTTCCAATCAATCCAAAGCACTGAAAAACTAAGTTTCCTGACGTGCCAACATTAAAGACAATTCTCTATTAGATGCTATACATATTCAACTCCACTCTAATATAATGTATGTCTTTTAAAGAGGGAAACTTCATTATTTGTCAACCTCAAATGTATAATTGGTTCGGTATTGAGTGAGAGTTACCGTTCAAATGTTTATTTCAGGGTGTCTTTGCTATAAAGGGCCCCAATTATGCTTTTTGTTGCTTACATAATACTGGACTCATTTCAAAAACTGTTTCCCCAATAGACATGGGACACTGTTCAGGAAAAACACTGAAGTTTCTCTTTAGAAGAGTAATGACTGCTTGGGGACCAAATTATGTTTTGCAAGTGTTTGCACTGAAACAGATCTTTTATAAATAAATCATGATTTATATCCTTTCCTTCCCGTCTTGAAGGAGCATTTCTTTCCGTTGCATTTTAAATATTTAGGTCTACGGACATTTTGTAGAAAACCCTAAATACAGATTCTATCAATTCTGTCCACTGGTCTAAAAGATAACATGTTATTGAACAAAAATAATCCAAGTTTGACCAATGGATTAAAAAAAACGATGTTTTACCAGCAGTTCTATCACATTTGAATATTAAGGACATTTTAAAGCAGAAATACACTAATAGTATAAAATACTCAAAAGATAAAGTTTTGATATTTGGAAAAGAAAACTGATTTATTAATCAAAGTTTTATTTTATGGCAAAGATAAAAGCTCGATGATCGCCGTCTCGTTGACCCCGTCGTGGCGAACGTTATCCGTCTCGTTGACCCCGTCGTGGCGAATGTTCTCCGTCTCGTGGACCCCTTCGTGGTGAACGTTATCCGTCTCGTTGACCCCGTCGTATTTAACGTTATCCGTCTCGTTGACCCCGTCGTGGCGAATGTTATCCGTCTCGTTGATCATGTCGTGGTGAACGTTTTCCGTCTCTTTGATCATGTCGTGGTGAACGTTCTCCGTCTCGTTGACCCAGTTGTGGGGAAGGTTTTCCGTCTCGTTGATCATGTCGTGGTGAACGTTCTCCGTCTCGTTGACCCCGTCGTATTTAACGTTTTCCGTTTCGTTGACCCCGTTGTGGCGAATGTTATCCGTCTCGTTGACCCAGTCTTGGGGAACGTTTTCCGTCTCGTTGACCCAGTCGTGGGGAACGTTTTCCGTCTCGTTGATCATGTCGTGGTGAACGTTTTCCATCTCGTTGACCCCGTCGTGGCGAATGTTATCCGTCTCGTTGACCCAGTCGTGGGGAACGTTTTCCGTCTCGTTGACCCAGTCGTGGGGAACGTTTTCCGTCTCGTTGATCATGTCGTGGTGAACGTTCTCCGTCTCGTTGACCCCGTCGTGGCGAATGTTATTCGTCTCGTTGACCCAGTCGTGGGGAACGTTTTCCGTCTCGTTGACCCAGTCGTGGGGAACGTTTTCCGTCTCGTTGACCCAGTCGTGGGGAACGTTTTCCATCTCGTTGATCATGTCGTGGCGAACTTTCTCCGTCTTGTTGATCCAGTCATGGCGAACTTTCTGGTGACGTGACGCCTCAGCTTCCACTTCGTTAGTCTCCAATTGAACTGAAACAAATACCTTTCATTAAAAACTTTACAGAAATGTAATTAATTTTAGCTTCTCAAGACTCTGATCCTGTATTTTTTTTTATGAAAAAAAGGCCATTTCATCGTTACGTCTGTAGTCAACAGATTATAAAAGACTACAATTACCACGGCACCTTCCTCTAAAAGTCTAAAGTGAGAGAGATGGGCAACCTCTTTTGAACCGCTCAATTACCCTTTAAGTTATCAAGTTATACAAGCCTTAACAAAACAGCTTTTGGTAATCTTTTGTAGTTTAATTTTAAATAATTTTGAAAATGTCTTTAAAGTTACTAAAACTGTGAGGTAAATTAAGTTAGGTGGCAATATTTCCCTTTATACCTGTACTCTATTAAAATTGTTTTTAAAATGGCAAAGTACCTCAAAAGTGTTTTTAATATAGCATCTGTTGACTTTATCTTATCCCATGAAGATCAGTAAAAGATAAAAGACACGACTCACCTTCGGCAGAGTCTCGCTCCAACATGGACTCCATCAACCGGAAAAGTTTAATGGCTTTCTTTAAGGATATCTCATTGGGAGACAGATCTGTAGGACACAGTATAATTAAAGGTTAGTGTCAGACAGAGAGAAGAAACAGTGCATACAATCAAATGTTTTCAACTCTCAGTCTCCTCTGCAGCTTATATTCACCAGCTGGAAAACCAGAGACTGTGGACAGGAAACATGCTGTTAAATCAAACATTATTCCTTCATCTTCAACACAATTATCAAACAGGTAAATACCTTTGGCCAGACAAACAGTCAGCACACAGACGAGCATCCAAACAGCTGCCATCTCTGCAGTTTCCCAAGAGAGTGTTGCCTGAGCACCAGCCAGCTTTAAAGGAGGGACACCTCCAGCAGCTGCTGCTGATCAGCACTGATTGTCTCTCTGCACAGAGGAAAACACCATTTATCTGAGATTAAACTCTGAGAATGAGGAGTTTCTCATTCAGCTTGTTGTGCATTTATGATTAGTAGAGACCATCATTTTAAATTCACATTATGTTCAAATCAGTAAAAGAATATTGCATTTGAGAGGGTATAGCAACTACAACAAATAACAAGACCTCCCCCTGAAAAACAAAGATCTGTATTAACATTTTATATTGTTGCCTAAAAACAATTTCGCACAAGGTAAAAACTTTTAAAAAGTTATAGTAAATATCCACAATATCCCTCCTCTTCAGAAAACAAAACATTCAATTACAACATTTTACAACCCCCTTCCCTAAACACATATTTTGTATAACAGAAGAAAACAGGGTTATTTTAAAGCCTTCTTCCTGTCATGCCTCACCTAAAATACCTGATTGCTCATGAAACTTGGATTTTTAAGATTTAGCAATAATGATGCTACTAAGTAGCTAAAAATAAAATGCATAGAAATAATTCTTTATGAATTATTTTTCATTTTTTATGGGTATTTTTGCCTGTAGAGAAACTTAGTGGTATAAATGAAATGGTGTGATTGTAGTGTTCCACAGACATTAAGTGAAAAATACATTTCCTTTATCTTTCTTTCTAGGTCTCTACTGTAGTGGCTGGCTGAAAACAGGCCCCACTGGTGTGATAGCGACCACTTTGAACAATAATTTTGACACGGTTCGATCCATGCTAGAGGGCATGGACTCTGGAACGTTAAACACATCGGCTGCGAAGCCGGGATCACAAAGCATCAACGCTCTGCTGGAAAACAGAGGTTCCTGCTGTCCCTTTAATTAATTTACACTGTGCTTCGATTAAATGTTTATTTGTTTATTTCAGGGTGTCTTTGCTATAAAAGGGCCCCTATTATGCTTTTTGTTGCTTAAATAATGCTGGACTCATTTCAAAAACTGTTTCCCCAATAGACATGGGACACTGTTCAGGAAAAACACTGAAGTTTCTCTTTAGAAGGGTAATTACTGCTTGGGGACCAAATTATGTTTTGCAAATGTCTGCACTGAAACAGATCTTTTATAAATAAATCATGATTTATATCCTTTCCTTCCCGTCTTGAAGGAGCATTTCTTTCCGTTGCATTTTAAATATTTAGGTCTACGGACATTTTGTAGAAAACCCTAAATACAGATTCTATCAATTCTGTCCACTGGTCTAAAAGATAACATGTTATTGAACAAAAATAATCCAAGTTTGACCAATGGATTAAAAAAAACGATGTTTTACCAGCAGTTCTATCACATTTGAATATTAAGGACATTTTAAAGCAGAAATACACTAATAGTATAAAATACTCAAAAAATAAAGTTTTGATATTTGGAAAAGAAAACTGATTTATTAATCAAAGTTTTATTTTATGGCAAAGATAAAAGCTCGATGATCGCCGTCTCGTTGTCCCCGTCGTGGCGAAAGTTATCCGTCTCGTTGACCCCGTCGTGGCGAACGTTATCCGTCTCGTTGAGCCCATCGTATTTAACGTTTTCCGTCTCGTTGACCCCGCCGTATTTAACGTTAGCCATCTCGTTGACCCCTTCGTGGCGAACGTTATCCGTCTCGTTGACCCCGTCGTATTTAACGTTATCCGTCTCGTTGACCCCGTCGTGGCGAATGTTATCCGTCTCTTTGACGCATTCGTGGGGAACGTTTTCCGTCTCGTTGATCATCTCGTGGTGAACGTTTTCCGTCTCTTTGATCATGTCGTGGTGAACGTTCTCCGTCTCGTTGACCCAGTTGTGGGGAAGGTTTTCCGTCTCGTTGATCATGTCGTGGTGAACGTTCTCCGTCTCGTTGACCCCGTCGTATTTAACGTTTTCCGTTTCGTTGACCCCGTTGTGGCGAATGTTATCCGTCTCGTTGACCCAGTCGTGGGGAACGTTTTCCGTCTCGTTGATCATGTCGTGGTGAACGTTCTCCGTCTCGTTGACCCAGTCGTGGGGAACGTTTTCCGTCTTGTTGACCCAGTCGTGGGGAACGTTTTCCGTCTCGTTGATCATGTCGTGGTGAACGTTTTCCATCTCGTTGATCATGTCGTGGCGAACTTTCTCCGTCTTGTTGATCATGTCGTGGCGAACTTTCTCCGTCTTGTTGATCCAGTCGTGGCGAACTTTCTGGTGACGTGACGCCTCAGCTTCCACTTCGTTAGTCTCCAATTGAACTGAAACAAATACCTTTCATTAAAAACTTTACAGAAATGTAATTTTTATGAAAAAAAAAAGGCCATTTCATCGTTATGTCTGTAGTCAACAGATTATAAAAGACTACAATTACCACGGCACCTTCCTCTAAAAGTCTAAAGTGAGAGAGATGGGCAACCTCTTTTGAACCGCTCAATTACCCTTTAAGTTATCAAGTTATACAAGCCTTAACAAAACAGCTTTTGGTAATCTTTTGTAGTTTAATTTTAAATAATTTTGAAAATGTCTTTAAAGTTACTAAAACTGTGAGGTAAATTAAGTTAGGTGGCAATATTTCCCTTTATACCTGTACTCTATTAAAATTGTTTTTAAAATGGCAAAGTACCTCAAAAGTGTTTTTAATATAGCATCTGTTGACTTTATCTTATCCCATGAAGATCAGTAAAAGATAAAAGACACGACTCACCTTCGGCAGCGTCTTGCTCCAACATGGACTCCATCAACCGGAAAAGTTTAATGGCTTTCTTTAAGGAGATCTCATTGGGAGACAGATCTGTAGGACACAGTATATTTAAAGGTTAGTGTCAGACAGAGAGAAGAAACACTGCATACAATCAAATGTTTTCAACTCTCAGTCTCCTCTGCAGCTTATATTCACCAGCTGGAAAACCAGAGACTGTGGACAGGAAACATGCTGTTAAATCAAACATTATTCCTTCATCTTCAACACAATTATCAAACAGGTAAATACCTTTGGCCAGACAAACAGTCAGCACACAGACGAGCATCCAAACAGCTGCCATCTCTGCAGTTTCCCAAGAGAGTGTTGCCTGAGCACCAGCCAGCTTTAAAGGAGGGACACCTCCAGCAGCTGCTGCTGATCAGCACTGATTGTCTCTCTGCACAGAGGAAAACACCATTTATCTGAGATTAAACTCTGAGAATGAGGAGTTCCTCATGCAGCTTGTTGTGCATTTATGATTAGTAGAGACCATCATTTTAAATTCACATTATGTTCAAATCAGTAAAAGAATATTGCATTTGAGAGGGTATAGCAACTATAACAAATAACAAGACCTCCCCCTGAAAAACAAAGATCTGTATTAACATTTTATATTGTTGCCTAAAAACAATTTCGCACAAGGTAAAAACTTTTAAAAAGTTATAGTAAATATCCACAATATCCCTCCTCTTCAGAAAACAAAACATTCAATTACAACATTTTACAACCCCCTTCCCTAAACACATATTTTGTATAACAGAAGAAAACAGGGTTATTTTAAAGCCTTCTTCCTGTCATGCCTCACCTAAAATACCTGATTGCTCATGAAACTTGGATTTTTAAGATTTAGCAATAATGATGCTACTAAGTAGCTAAAAATAAAATGCATAGAAATAATTCTTTATGAATTATTTTTCATTTATGGGTATTTTTGCCTGTAGAGAAACTTAGTGGTATAAATGAAATGGTGTGATTGTAGTGTTCCACAGACATTAAGTGAAAAATACATTTCCTTTATCTTTCTTTCTAGGTCTCTACTGTAGTGGCTGGCTGAAAACAGGCCCCACTGGTGTGATAGCGACCACTTTGAACAATAATTTTGACACGGTTCAATCCGTGCTAGAGGGCATGGACTCTGGAACGTTAAACACATCGGCTGCGAAGCCGGGATCACAAAGCATCAACGCTCTGCTGGAAAACAGAGGTTCCTGCTGTCCCTTTAATTAATTTACACTGTGCTTCGATTAAATGTTTATTTGTTTATTTCAGGGTGTCTTTGCTATAAAGGGCCCCTATTATGCTTTTTGTTGCTTAAATAATGCTGGACTCATTTCAAAAACTGTTTCCCCAATAGACATGGGACACTGTTCAGGAAAAACACTGAAGTTTCTCTTTAGAAGGGTAATTACTGCTTGGGGACCAAATTATGTTTTGCAAATGTCTGCACTGAAACAGATCTTTTATAAATAAATCATGATTTATATCCTTTCCGTCTTGAAGGAGCATATTTCTTTCCGTTGCATTTTAAATATTTAGGTCTACGGACATTTTGAAAAAGAAAACCCTAAATACAGATTTATACGTAAGTTCTGTCCACTGGTCTAAAAGATAACATGTTATTGATCAAAAATAATCCAAGTTTGACCAATGGATTAAAAAAAATTGATGTTTTAGCAGCAGTTCTATGACATTTGAATATTAAGGACATTTTAAAGCAGAAATACACCAATAGTATAAAATACTCTAAAAATAAAGTTTTGATATTTGGAAAAGAAAACAGATTTATTAATGAAAGTTTTATTTTATGGCAAAGATAAAAGCTCGATGATCGCCGTCTCGTTGACCCCGTCGTGGCGAAAGTTATCCGTCTCGTTGATCCCGTCGTGGCGAACGTTATCCGTCTCGTTGACCCCGTCGTGGCGAACGTTATCCGTCTCGTTGATCCCACCGTGGCGAACGTTATCCGTCTCGTTGACCCCGTCGTGGCGAACGTTATCCGTCTCGTTGACCCCGTCGTATTTAACGTTCTCCGTCTCATTGACCCCGGCGTGGCGAACGTTTTCCGTCTCGTTGACCCCGTTGTGGCGAACGTTTTCCGTCTCGTTGACCCCGTCGTATTTAACGTTTTCCGTCTCGTTGACCCCGTCGTGGCGAACGTTATCCGTCTCGTTGACCCCGTCGTATTTAACGTTATCCGTCTCATTGACCCCGTCGTATTTAACGTTTTCCGTCTCGTTGACCCCGTCGTGGCGAACGTTATCCGTCTCGTTGACCCCGTTGTGTTGAACATTATCAATCTCGTTGACCCAGTTGTGGCGAACGTTTTCCGTCTCGTTGATCATGTCGTGGTGAACATTTTCCGTCTCATTGATCATGTCGTGGTGAACGTTCTCCGTCTCGTTGACCCAGTCGTGGGGAACGTTTTCCGTCTCGTTGACCCAGTCGTGGTGAACGTTCTCCGTCTCGTTGACCCTGTCGTATTTAACGTTTTCCGTCTCGGCGAACGTTATCCGTATCGTTGACCCCGACGTGGCGAACGTTATCCGTCTCGTTGACCCCGACATGGCGAATGTTATCCGTCTCGTTGACCCCGACGTGGCGAATGTTATCCGTCTCGTTGACCCCGTCATGGCGAACGTTATCCATCTCGTTGACCCCGACATGGCGAATGTTATCCGTCTCGTTGACCCAGTCGTGGGGAACGTTTTCCGTCTCGTTGATCATGTCGTGGTGAACGTTTTCCGCCTCGTCGATCATGTCGTGAACGTTCTCCGTCTCGTTGACCCATTCGTGAGGAACGTTTTCCATCTCGTTGATCATGTCGTGGCGAACTTTCTCCGTCTTGTTGATCCAGTCATGGCGAACTTTCTGGTGACGTGACGCCTCAGCTTCCACTTCGTTGGTCTCCAATTGAACTGAAACAAATACCTTTCATTAAAAACGTTACAGAAATGTAATTAATTTTAGCTTCTCAAGACTCTGATCCTGTATTTTTTTTATGAAAAAAAAAGGCCATTTCATCGTGACGTCTGTAGTCAACAGATTATAAAAGACTACAATTACCACGGCACCTTCCTCTAAAAGTCTAAAGTGACAGAGATGGGCAACCTTTTTTGAACCGCTCAATTTCCCTTTAAGTTATCAAGTTATACAAGCCTTAACAAAACAGCTTTTGGTAATCTTTTGTAGTTTAATTTTAAATAATTTTGAAAATGTTTTTAAAGTTACTAAAACTGTGAGGTAAATTAAGTTAGGTGGCAATATTTCCCTTTATACCTGTACTCTATTAAAATTGTTTTTAAAATGGCAAAGTACCTCAAAAGTGTTTTTAATATAGCATCCGTTGACTTTATCTTATCCCATAAAGATCAGTAAAAGAGAAAAGACATGACTCACCTTCGCCAGCGTCTCGCTCCAACATGGACTCCATCGACTGGAAAAGTTTAAAGGCTTTCTTTAAGGAGATCTCATTGGGAGATAGATCTGTAGGACACAGTATAATTAAAGGTTAGTGTCAGACAGAGAGAAGAAACACTGCATACAATCAAATGTTTTCAACTCTCAGTCTCCTCTGCAGCTTATATTCACCAGCTGGAAAACCAGAGACTGTGGACAGGAAACATGCTGTTAAATCCAACATTATTCCTTCATCTTCAACACAATTATCAAACAGGTAAATACCTCTGGCCAGACAAACAGTAAGCACACAGACGATCATCCAAACAGCTGCCATCTCTGCAGTTTCCCAAGAGAGTGTTGCCTGAGCACCAGCCATCTTTAAAGGAGGGACACCTCCAGCAGCTGCTGCTGATCAGCACTGATTGTCTCTCTGCACAGAGGAAAACACCATTTATCTGAGATTAAACTCTGAGAATGAGGAGTTTTTCATGGAGCTTGTTGTGCATTTATGATTAGTAGAGACCATCATTTAACGGGAACAGGAAGCGGGTTGACCAATCAAAACAGAGGGCTTTCTACACCATCATGGCTATAACAGGGGTCATACTTTTGAGGTTTGGGGGGAATCTGATTAGCAGTCTAATACAATCGTCAGTGAATTCAAATTCAAAAAATTCAAAAGCTTTTATTGTCATTGTACATATATACAACGAGATTCATGGTTGCTGCTCCAGCGAGTGCTTTAAAAACAGACATATTAAAACACAAAATAAAAGGTCTGACAGTTACGACCAGCAAGTAGTGCACACAGCTTCGGATCGTCAAGTAGATGACCAGGATTAATAAATAAATAAATAGATGAATAAAATAGAATTATGATCAAATATATATATATATATATGATAAATATTACAGTATACATAAAAACAGACCAGGATTATTGCACAGTGGGGATGTGGGGAGTTATTTTTGTGTGTTTAATGTCCTAATGGCCCATGGGAAGAAAACTGTTTGTGAGTCTGGAGGTGCGGGCTTTCAGTGAACGGTAGCGCCGGCCCGAGGGCAGCAGGTCGAACAGATGACGGGCTGGGTGGGATGAGTCCTTCAGGATGGAACTGGTCCTCCTGAGGCAGCGAGACCTGGTGATGTCTTCCAGGGAGGGCAGAGGGCAGCCAATAATCCTCTGGGCCGTGTTAATGACCCTCTGCAGAGCCTTCCTGTCGGCAGCCGAGCACCCTGCATACCAAGCAGAGATGCAGTATGTGAGGACGCTCTCAACTGTCGAGCGATAGAAGGTCACCAGCAGCTTCTGATTCAGATGGTTCTTTCTGAGCAGTCTCAGGAAGTACAGTCGCTGCTGGGCCTTCTTTATCACTGCCGTGGTGTTTGTGGACCAGGTGAGCTCCTGGGAGATGTGGACTCCCAGGAATTTAAATGAAGGCACCCTCTCTACACAGTCCCCATTAATGTAGAGGGGGGCGTGGTCTATGCTTGTTCTCCTGAAATCGATAATGATTTCTTTCGTTTTTATGGAGTTAAGCAGTAGGTTGTTGACCGCGCACCACTCCGTCAGTTTACGGACCTCCTCTCTATAGGCTGTCTCATCACCTCCTGAGACGAGCCCGATGACAGTGGTGTCGTCTGCATATTTAATGATGGTGTTTGAAGGGTAGGTGGGAGAGCAGTCATGTGTGTATAAGGCATACAGTGAAGATTAGCATCAGTAATAGATGTGTTATGTCAATGTGTGTTTTCTATCTCGATGTGCCCAGCAGTTTGATGTTGCCTCTGCTGTTCCTACACCGAGCAGGAAAATTACAATACTGCAAACAAAAACGTTGAATCAGGATGAGAGTTGGAGTACAGGATAAAGGTTTAAAGGCAGATTATTAGCCAGAGATTAGATGGTTTGATGTAGAGAATGCCATTTACTTGTTCTCATCTGTATTTAAAATAAGTGTATGATTAAGAAGAAATATCAAGAGATTGTCAGGAAGATAAACGTGACGAATAAAAGCCTAGTTTGGAATGGGACCAGAAATATATGAAATTGTGTCATCTGTATAAAAACTAAAGTTGCACCACTCAATTGAAAGAATTATCTCAATTAAATAATAAATTGAGTAGCGCCCTTCATACTAAATGTAACACAGCTTGATTCAGGAACATTAGCAAGAAATGTTAGGCAACAAATATTATGTGGACCTAAAAATAGCAGAAAACCAAGACTAGAGCCCTGTGGTACTCCGAAACGGGCTCGAAAAGCTGAAACACTCACTAATGCGTTAATTTCATCTTTATTATTATACATTTTTTATATTATTTTATCTATTTAATGGGTGGGTTACGTGTTGTGAACTTGTGGATATTTGTTTTTCTTTTGCCTATTTTACCTTGTATGTCTTCGTATGTATCTTTTATTTCATGTACATGTGTGCTAAAAGGTTTAAATGTTTGATTTGTATTTCTTTTTTTTGTGGTTATTGGATATCTGAGCAGTACATTTAGTGACAATTGAAGTGTGTAGTAGACATTAGCTTACACAGATAGAGCTAACACAATAGCTGAATACATTTAGAGTACTTTGTTTATACATTCAGAAAGAGGCAAAGGAATGATCCCATTCAAATATCATTAGCTCTGATGGTGCTCTATGGAAAGCAGCTGTGGGGTTGATTCTGATCCATCTCTCTGTTAAAGTCGATGCTGGACGGGATTCAAATGAGCTGTGAGCTAGAACCACTGCTCAGTCAAATCAGATAGTTTAATGTGACACAGAACACCTGCGTGTCCTCGCTGTCTTCAGGTGAGTTCAAGCTGTTTAAAAAGACAATAGAGCATTGCTGTTTGAGGGCCAAGAAAATAAAACACTTCGTACACAAGGAGTATAAAACGAGTTTCTATATTTTAAAGTTACATGAAGTTTCACAATTCTTAAGTAATAGCCACGGATAGGTCCACATACTACATTACCCATAAGCCTCAGCTGAATCAGATTCTAGCAAAATCAAATGGATTAAAAATCTGACATATGACATTTCTGTTGGTTTCATGTAAACACGTTTGTTAGGTTCTTCTTCAGGTGTTCAAGCTGTTCAAAAGACAATCATTGTGAATTCTGGAAGAAGAGCACTTCCACAACTTAATGAGAAAATATAAACAGGTGAATAGAAACTCCCAAAATCTACTTTTACTACAGAACTGTAACCACTCACACACCTTTGAAGGTTCCAATTGAATGCAGACAAAAGGGATTTATTCCACTAAGAGATAAATATGATTTTAATGAATGCTGCACTTTCATGTAAGGCTGTTTGCTTTACTTCTCAAACTGCCTCAGTGTTTGCAGCCTGGTAGTTTCCCCGCTCTCTGCAGGAACAGCAGAGGTAACACCAGACTGCTGGGAACAGTGAACCAGAATGCAGACCACATCATTGATATCCCATCACAGTCACCCAGCACTGACGAAATATACAACGAAGTGGAAACCAAATTGCTCAGGAACCTCAAAAACAGGGCAGCCATGATGGCCATGATGGTGTAGAAAGCCCTCCGCTTTGATTGGTCGACCCGCTCCCTGTTCCCACCCCCTTCCCCCGGCCCTGGGCGAATCAGAACAAAGAGAACTGAAATGCTGCAGAAACAGACGACAATCAAGGAGAAGACCAAATATCCAAAAGTTAAAATGATCAAGGCAATACGTATATCATCCAAACCTGTTGATACGAAGCAAATACACCAAACACCTCCAATGCTGATGTTCCTGATCCTGACTCCGCCCCCCCGCCTCAGCCTCAGGTAGGTGACGGGGTTAACAACAGCCAGGTAGCGCTTCACACAGCTGAGCAGGTGAAACAGAGCCTGTCCGGGTGAGACGACAGAAAAGACATTCATCCCCACGTTAGTTAAAAATGTGTGATTTGAGTAGATGCCATAGCAGTAGACGGTGTCCCCCACAACTCCAATTAACTCCAGGGCAACCATGTGAAAGGTGAAGACGTCGGTGTGGCTCGTTGTTGCTGCAGAGTCGCGTTTCCTCCATCGTTGGAAGCCAGTGTAGAGGACGAAGATGAAGAGAGGGACGAGGAGGAGGGCTGTGAAGACGAGGATGGGGTTTGGGCAATCAGCCGGATGGAGGGTGGAGTTGGAGGAGGAATTGGCTGCCATGTCTATTAGAATCGAGGAGTGGAGAAGAATGTTAGTTTGTTTAAGATACAGGATAGGAGAAATGGCATATGGCTTTACAGTAACACAAGTTAACATTCATCCGTTTACATGTTGGCACTTTGGGGTTCTGTACTTCAACCAGATTGCAATTTGGGGTCCAGTACCTTGACCAACCCTTAAACCTGACCAGAACATATTTATAACAATACCCCTCACAACTCTAGATTACTTATTCCCAATTTACTTTCCCATTATTATTGTACATATTCCCGTTGTTCAAACGTATTTATAATTGATTTCCAATCAGAATAACTTTTAACATATTGCCAGATGTATGCAAGAACATAACACGAGATTATTGTACAAAGGGACACTGTCTATACCTTTTACTGCACTTTTTAGTTTGCAGCAATCAAGGATATTCAGAACATCGAACTTGAACGTATCAGAAAACTACAAATCTCAAATGCTGTGATATTTACAGATGTTTTCTAGGGACATGTTTTTATAGATATCTTATACTAACCTGTTTCACATTGTTATATTATATATTTAACATCGTAGGCATAATTAAAAAGTTCTAAAGAGACTAACCTTGTAGGAGTTTGTGTGTACAAGTGCATTAGCCTCGAACAAGCCAAAACATTACATTGCATTGAGCTGAGGCTTTTATCCAAAGCGACTTACAGTAAGTGCGTTCGACCAGGAAGACACAACCTTGAAGAAAACAGAATCATAAAGTACATCAGGTTTCATAGAGCCAAACATTTCAAGTGCTACTCAACTGGCTTTAGGTAAGCCAGTCCTTTATTAGTATATAAGTGCTTTGTTAGTCATTCTATCGCTCGAAACATGTGAACTAGTGCTTTATCTTCAAATGAGCTGCGACATTTTCCCAATTATGAAGAAGTAAACCTGCAGGTGAAAAGTTATTTGAATGCAGTAATGGCATTTCCATGAATGAGTTAAATGAAGGTGTTTTTCTCTGAGCTGAGCAGGTTGACCAATCAAAGCAGAGGGCTTTCCACATGGTCACAAGTATATTGGGAGTGCTGTGGTTGTGGTTTGTCAGGCAAATGGTGGGTAATGCTCTGGGCTCTGGATGGATCACAGGTCAGTGGTTTAATCGGCCCAGCAGTTTGGGGTTGCCGTTTCTACAAAGGTCAGGAAACTAAACAAATAACTAAATGTTAAAATCTCTTCAGCTTGTGTTAAACACAGACCTTAAGACCTTACTTCAGGATAACAACCACAAACACTTTCAGGAAACCACTGACCTGCGGGACAGGAAGTGGTGAAATGCTGCCTCATTCCGTGGATATTTTCTTGAATGAAGCTTGACAAACCAACGTAAAGTAACAGAAGTAATATAAAGATGTTTACCAACAGCTGGACTATAGCATTGGCCAAGTTATTTCAACCAAGTTAAATATTCATCTTAATGTGCTGATATCAAGGACACGTCGTGCTTTCATATGGAATTCTGTAAATAACGCCAGACAACCAGACTATAAGGTATGCTTAAGACAATATTGTGATTTACTAAACATTGTACCACACTAATATGATGCTATTACTGTACTCTTATCTGGAATATATGGTATATTAAATGCTGTCTGTCGTAAATGTGTGTGTTTGTTGGTTTTAAAATCACAATCCGGCCATATTTTAGTAAGAATCTCACCGGCTAACACTGAAGGCTACCAGCTATGCTGAATGCTATGCTAATGCTATTCTGCCGCTGACCTCTGACTTACCTTTCAATAAACAAAACACAGCAAATGTATATTATTCCCTTGAACTAGTTTGGAGGGAATCCATAGACAAATAAAGATAACCCATAGACACATAGAGATACAGACAAACACAATGGTGTCATCTGCATAAATGTTGATTTTGAAGAATATTGTTTTTTGTGTAGTTTAGCACAGGTAAGTATGTTAGCAAGCTAATATTGCTGATTAACACTTAATACCTTAGTTTGCAGGTATTTTATCACGAATCAAAGTAATGAACTTAAAACATTTAAAATGTTGAACTGATGATGGCGCTATTTATTATTCTTGAAAAACATGAATGTTGTGGTTCTTCACAGCAAACATTCATGGAGCACAGAGGACATTGCACGTTAAATTAGCATCTTATTCAAACAGTGGGGCTGCTGACTTCCTTCAAACTAAGAAACACCGATTTGCCTTGTGCAACTTACCATGAAATGTGTCATAACCTATGCGTATGTTTTGCATCATGCAAAGAAACTTCACAGACCTTCGTTTACCTGTTTGAAACACTCAGACAAAAGAGCATTAAGCTGGCTTCGGATCAGTCGCAGGAGAAAGAAGGACAATACGAAAGAAACCGCTTGGTGGGAGTTTTTTAATTAACAATGTTTTTACAATTACCAGGATAAGTTTTACAATTGTTGTCTTTTTTTGTACACATCAAGGTCTGTGTTACTTCTTCAGGCTCTAAATTGGTAGGAATGATCCATTTGAGTGAATGTTCAACATGATGTAATTCTCCCTGTGAGTACTACGTAGTAAACGAAAAAGAAGTCAACATATTGACAACTCATGCCTGACAGAGCTTTGTTGAATGATTGTTTGGGAATAGGAATTATTTTGGATACATAAGATGGAATTGAATCTGCTCTTTATTGATTAGTGATTAACCTGTCTTGTTCTCCCCTCCTCTCCTTCTCCTCTTCAGGCCTCCATGTATACAAACATGTCTGTCAACTCCTCTTCTTTTGCTGACCCCCCCCCTCCTCCTAACTTCTTCTCGAACTCCTCTGACTTCAGCATTTGCTCGAATACAAAATCCTTCATCTACATCTTCTCAGCTTTCTCCCTCAACACCATCTTCCTCATGCCTCTGCTCATCTTCGTCCTGTACCTGGGATTCCAAAAGTCGAGGAAACCGCGCTCAAGTTCCACGGCTACAAGTCACTCTGACCACTTCACCTATCACTCCATCTTCATGCAGCTGATTGAACTACTGGGGCTTTCCCTCTACTTCATTGGCACATATGTCAATCACCTGGTAATGTTGGTTGTTGGGCTGTCACTCTTGAGTTTCACCTCTTTCGGACAGGATCTGTTTCACCTGCTCACCTGTGTGGAGCGCTACCTGGCTGTTGTCCACCCCGTCACCTACCTGGGGCTGAGGCAGGGGGGTGGGGTCAGGATCAGGAACATCAGCATTGGAGGTGTTTGGTTTCTGGGCTTAGTTTGGTTGCCTGTATTATTGTTAAGTGGCCATGAGTTACTTTGGATCTGGTACTTTTGCTTTATGTGTTTATTGTTAAGTGGCGTCACTTTTTGTAGCGTTTCAGTTCTCTACATTCTCAAGCGTCCCAGGCCGGGGGAAGGGGGCGTGAACAAGGAGCACATTGACCAATCAAAGCAGAGGGCTTTCTTCACCATCATGTGCATAATGGGAGTGCTGCTGCTGAGGTTTGGTGGGAATGTCATTGTCAAGATCATGTACAATGAGTTGTGTGTGGATGTGATATCCATTATCTGGTCCAATCTGCCCAGCAATCTGGTTTTACCTCTGCTGTTTCTACACCGGGTAGGAAAACTACAATGCTGCAAACAAACACTGAATCAGGATGAGTGAAGGAATCAAGTTCTCATAATAAGATGGTAGGAGTCACAGGTAGATGTAGAGAACATCATGAACTAGTTTGGAGTGAAACAATGCACGTATAAAGTCGTGTCATCTGCGTAAAACATTTACGATTTTCTTTCATTATTATGCAGATATTAAAAGACTGAGACGAGAACCCTACGGCCCTCCATCACTGATGAGCCACAGGTAGAAGGAGAGAATACCTCATAATCATTTAGAAAGCATGCACATAAACAGTGGTGGCATCTGCATAAAAAAACTATGTTGCAGTGATTCAGAAGAATATTGTAATTAGTGTCTAACGTGAATAGCATAGGATCAGAGATAGTACCCCGTGCCAATCCATTGCTGATGGTAAACAAGGCTTTACTTCAGCACCATAGATACAAGCAACATTTATTGTGATGTTATGATAATATATGCAAAGACTATAGTTTAGGTTAACAGGAATATCAATAGTTCAGCATTTAAATGATAACTAATAAAAGTACTAAATTATTTAAACGCGTCTCGGGACAATCTTTTTAGTAATTCCATCTTTTCAATATTATCAAATGTTCATCTTAATGGACTGATTTAATTAACCATATTAAAAGATTAATAAATTGTGTTGAATTCAGCTGTAAATAATTCTTAGAAGTTTATTTACATTTTAAATCTAATTTTAGTGTCAAATTAAGACATTTAAAAAACTCATATGTGGAATCAACAATTATGTAGTGGTTCCATATTTAATGCATCCTATGGGGACACTTTATCAGGGGCGGCTGGTGGGATTTATTCTAGGTAGGGCTGAGCCACATGCAATCAATTTGATTTCTCCATCTCCCCAGCACTGAACTTCAGCCATACAGTGTACTAGGAAAAGCATATATTTTGTGCAACTTATTTAAAAATCATATTTTACACAGTTATGGGTGCATTCCATATTTAAACACACACATATTGACAATTTATATAATGAATTTGTATTATTATTTGTATTATTACTTTTATTAATAATAAAGCTTTTGTTTGTGGTTTAGGGAGGGCTCTATCGCCCCCTATGGGCCAGCCGCCACTTTACTTTATTTGAATTAGTATGCATGAGACATACATTTGTAATTGCACATTTGACATTGTGTGAGATGTCTTTGTTATGTGGACTTAACCAAGACAACCTAACCTTTTATAAACATGCCTAACTACCCAATTATCAAACTTAACGAAACTATTAAACTTAATTTGTCATAATAAGTACTGCAGCTAGCTACACAGCTAACTGAGCTAGCGGCAGCTAAAGCTAACAGCTGTTAGCGGTTACTTTGGCTGGCTAAAAACGTAGAGAATTAAGTATGGTCTGTTTTGACTTTGTCTTGTTATTGTAAATAAGTCGTGACAAAGACAATCCTTCACACAAATGTTAAACTCTAGTGTAGCATGACTGTATGTTATAGTGTTGTATAAACCTGTATAACATTACTGTATTTATAAAACTAATAAATGCCATAATAACTCAATTCTCATTTTTAATATATTTTACACTGTCATATATGTTTGTTATTCTGTAAAGCCCACTGACATAAATGTGTTTTGTGATTTTGGGCTATATAAATAAACTTTGATTAGATTTGATGATTTTGGAAATTGGTTTGAGGTGTTTAAGTTTGTTAACCTGTGTGTGCACTAAACTATTTAAGTGTAATGCATCCTATAAGTAATTGTAGTGTAACAATATATGACATTACTGTACTTTAAACACAAATAAATGTTATAATAACTCACTTTACTGTGTGTTTTATTGTGTTGTTGTTGTATAATCTCTATAAATCATGTACAGATGACTAGTTGATGATAATTGCCGTGATATTCAAATAATGCCGGTGAGGTCGCTGGAATCTGACCTCACAGAGATACAATAATGCGAGAAATACATTTGTATTATTTAATCTACCGTTTAAAGGTACCACTAAGTATGTATGAAAATCAGAGTCCTGGTCTCACCTGTGCTTCAGCAGTCGGTTTTGAAGACGGCAAAGAAGGTCGATCTGAAGAAACGCTGCTGAGGTGGGTGATCTTTCAAGAAAACAACTGTTGATTAGAGTGGGTCTCCCAAAGTGGGGGTCGCAAGATGATTACAAAATAAAAATTGTAAATTAAAAAGAAATATTATAATTTTTTATCAATTTTCTTTATCAATTATTTTTAAAATGTTGTATTAATAATAACGTCTCCCCAGCAGTCTGGTTTTACCTCTGCTGTGTCCACACAGGGCGGGAAAATTAAGATGCTGCAAACAAAACACTGAATCAGGATGAGAGTTGGATTAGAATTTAAAGTTCTAAAGGTTATGAGCAGATGTAGAGAAGGCTTGTACTGTAAGCCAACATCTGTTTTGGAAATAAGTGTAAGATTAAAAGGAAATATCTGGAAATCTTTGGGAATAGCCTGTTGATAAGTAAAAGCTTACTTTGGATGCGACCAAATACTGTATATCTTACTGAGTAATGAGAAGAATACTCTTGAATGTGCAGGTCAGCTTTTTGAGGAGGGAAAAAAACAAACTCAATGATTATTTTATGTTCAGTTATTGATTTTTCTTTAATTTAATTTACTATTTGATAACTTGTTTTAACGGTTAAAGATGATTGACTTGTGTGTGCATTAACCATTTATATTATGATGTATCTTATATTATAAGTAAATGTGGTATAACATTGTATGACATCACATCACAAAAATGTAATTTAAATTCAATATAAATAATAGAAGACCAAAACTAGAGCCCTGTGGCACTCCATTACTGATTAAAGGCTTTTTTCATCACTATTAGCTGCTAAATGTAACGTGTTAACATGCTAATATTCTTTCGCACATATTGAGACAAATATGATACTATTCCAGATGCAAGTCAAGCTAAATATCAATGTTGTTGATTGATAAGTTACCAATTACTACATTGTTAGCACCGATTGTATATTTAGCTGCTGATTGTTTTTTACATTTTGGAAATTCATTTTAGTGTTTTTAGGTTTAAGATATTTAACTTTTGTTTTCACAAACCAGTTCTAATATAATGGATCTTATATTATAATTTAATGTTGTATAATCATATTATGGTATAACAATATATGTAATCACTTTATTTTAAAGAATGAATACATGTCTTAATGACTTACAGATGTAGCACTCCAGATCAGACTCAAATGGGTGTGTCCCAGTCAAAAGCCCAGCGGATGCCAGTGGCTGGGGGTGTTGCCAAATTGCTAGAGGGCGTTGCCCAATTTCCCCATTTGTTCAATTACAGGATTTAACCATAAGATGGCGCTTCATTCACAAAATACACAATGGGTGTTGTAGAAACATCAATATTTTAGATCAAATAAAGTATATAGTTTGCTTTATGCAGTATATTTCCTGTAATATTGTACAGTAGATTGAAGTAAATCAACTTATACATTAAAGAGCTTACGAAATGAAGGACAATACTGTTCTTATTACGATAATATATATACTATTATTAATGGGAAATCATGTCATTCATGACAATATGCACGCAGTATTTATAAATCGTGGTTTATTACAACTTTCCATGCTCACTTCCGATGTTACACGACCGCTCCGAACAAAACAGCTTTCGCCGGTTAGTGACGTCACGCACGTCACGAGTAGAACACCTGTTGAATAATACACTACCTCTATGGCTGATGTCGGACTCTGGAGACAGAATCGAGTGACAGACAAGACTCATTTGGCGGAGATCCGATGCGGCAACAGAACACAGACTGGTATACATTTGACTTTAATTCAGAGATTCTCAATAAATAGTAAATCAATAATAATACATCGTAATGTAGCAGGCAAACTTGGCTCAGGCAACAGAACAGAGACTGGTATATACATTTGACTAAAATTCATAGAGATTCTCAAAAAATAGTAAATAAATAATAATGACTCTGCTGAAATAACCAGTTTAGATACATGTAGCTGGTCAGGCTGTTGTAAATTGACCAGCCAGTATATATTAGGCTGGAATGGTTGGCTGGAGAGGGGTTTTGGACACTTCAGCTAGCCAGGATGGCTGGTTTATCCATCTATCACCAGCTTATATTTAATAATAGTATTAAATATACCCTGCTGGGAGCTTACCAGGATTCCAGGTGACCAGCATACATTAAATACTTGTATGATTATTTAAACAAGAGAACATAAATATATTACAAAGATTCATTGTGTCATGTATTCTGGTATCTACAAAATAAAGACATTGTATAGTGTTCATAATAGTATTTTAATTTAATAAATAGCTAGTTAATATAATAAAATACACAGTAACAATACAATAATTATACAAATAACAACCAACCTGCAAATCAACCTACACATCAAAATAAATATATTATCTAAAACCGGTGCATTTGATTTAAAATAAAAGTAATACATAGAATTCAATATTTAAATGGTAACAAAAACCGTAACACTATGTATGATAAGAACAAGGCAACAAAGAAAGTGTTTGTTGTTTTTCCTTGTTCATGTCTATAATGTTTCCCGTTGTGTAGTGTCCAGCCTTTCCCAATCTGGCCTGCACTTCTGTCTGTTGAAGCCACTTCTTGAAGCAAACTGAAAAGAAATGTACAGATATAAGTACACTGTAAAAAGAAAACTTAATATTTACGTTAACATTTGGGCTGCTGTGGTTGCCAGAACCGTTAAAGTATAATACATTACAAATTACAGTTGGTTGGCATAGAGTCTAGACGTTACAGTCAACAATTGCTTATGGTGAATTACAATGGCAAAAACAAATAGAGCTAGTGTTCACGGTGCAGCTGTGTTATCTGGGAAATAGAAGAATCGGATGAGGATTCGGTATTGGCAGACAATCAATATCAAATGAATCGGATCATTATTAGCATCTGATCACCTTTGTCGACTTGCAGCCTAAATACAAAGATAACTCCACTCCTCTCCTACCACTCTTACCTCTAATAAGCCTTGGTAGAACTAGTGTCCGAGTCATAGGGTCCAGAGGCCTGTACTACGAAGCCGGTTCAACCTAACCTGGATATGTTTGAGTTAGCCGGTTGGCCTAATCCAAAACATACGTGCTCTCGCTAAACGGTCCTACGACGCGGGTTATCAAGTGGATCGCTCAAGCCAGCCGTGTCCTATCTAGTTAGGTGCGCGTTCACATGAAAGGGGTGGTATCTGGAGCATTCGACCAATGGAGAAGCGCACTGACAGCGCAGCGTCATACTTCCTCAATGAAAAGTGCACTTTAATACTAGTCAAATATGAAGAAGTTAAACTTAATGTTACTCTGATCCGGGTACTTATGTCGTGGCAGATATTTAAGTAAGCTTTCTTAACGCTAATGTTATAATAGTCAGATTGCTCTGAAGATGGAGGTGATATTCTATTAATGTTCACACAGTCAGTGATTTTTGCCGGCCGTCTTTCCTGCAACGGCAGCTTTTCTGTGTTTCCTTTCTCCTGTAATATGACTTGATCGCTTTAAACTCCGCACACTGAGCTCTGATTGGTCAGCAGGCAGTGCTTTCACTGAGTTGAGCTCTTAGCCTGCAACCTAACCTGCTCCGGGGCAGTTTAGCCGTTCAGCATAAGTTACCATGGAGATCTAGCCCGCTAAAAAGAGAACCAGCTTCGTAGGACCGGAAAGCCGGAGTTTTCCCTGAAGTTAGCCGCTAAGAGAACATCCTGCTTCGTAGTACAGGCCTCAGGACTGACTGAAGACATGTGGAACAGAGGACAGGCATGGTTCCATGTACAGGAAACTGGAACTTTTAACAGGTGTTTTCATCTTTTCTGCCTGAAGATTCACAAGTTCTTGATCAGGTGTTTGATGTGGGCTGGCATGATCCTTTCTGCAGCGATAAATAAAGAAAACAAAGATTTTTTTTTAATAATGGTAATGATGGTAACAACAATAATATTAGTATAATTATGTATATAGCACTTACACAATTGCAAAGTGATTCTCACAACAAAAATAAAGAACAAAACAATATCAACAATAAAAAAACAAATTATTACAGGAATGTTGAGACAAATAAATGTTTTTTCAGTCTTTACAATGCACTGTCGGAAATGACCTTCCAAAGGCTAAATTCAAACTTAATACCATAAATAACTGGGTACCAAAGTGCTTTACCTGATAGAACATGCTCCACACGGAGCAGCAACCATCCGGCTCGGCCTTTTGCTGCATATCATCTCCTCCCTCTATCTCTCTCTCTGGTGTTAGGTTCCAGTAGATCTCTACTATCCAATAAAACAGAAATTCCCCAAAAAAATCATATTAAAAAGTTAAAAACAATGACTGGCTGTTGGCATTGAAATGGATTAGAATCTCACCTTTTTCCTGGATGTCAGGAAGGCCATGGAGTCGTTCCCTTCAAGTCCGCAACCAGTCATAGGAGTTCAAATGCAAAGCCTGAATGATGACAAGAGCGAGAGACATACATTTTACAATTATATTTTTAATTCATACCAGAGCAGTGTGTACAGGCCCTGTACGACATGCAAAGAACAGATCAAATCCCCTGACAGACTCACACACTTTGGTGATGTCCTCATCTGATAATGTTTCATTTTTTAGCAGCAAAGTAACATGTATATGTCAGACCCAACTCATTTACAGTATGTTTTGCATCTCCTCAACAATGGTCTGTATAGTTGAGTAGAAAAAAACTGTCCCTACAATTTCAGGTAGATTAACACACATTTGTAAGAAAAGTTTACAATGAAGCACAAAATCCCTCTTTGTATTAAGCGAGCTGCCACAGAAAGTGCAGCTTAACATGCTAACCTTTGGTGAGCTACAGTAAAGCTAACTTCATGCTCAACACAAAACCTTTAACGTGCATTACATTAACGATTTTAAACACAACTTAACTTTCTCTACTTGTAAGATAACGTTTAGTTAACTTACCCTTAAATAACTACATCACGTTTTTCAGTGGAAACACAAACTGCAGAAAACGTTAGCTGCTAACTGTTGTTAGCTAAGACAGCTAGCTCTTAAGGGAAGTAACATAGCCTCATGGCAAACGTAAGGTTGAGTTAACGTAACGTTGTAAGAAAGCAAAACGAACCTTCGAGAAAGCGTTTACTCTCTCTCCTTAGCGGGCATTGTTGATTGTTCGAAACACGATCTCTTGATGTGCTGCCCCACACATCGTCGGTTTCATCGACCCCGGGTTACCTGGTCTAGCAAACGTCCGCCTCGTACGACGCACTTGTTTTGTCCATATACGCAACATTTGATCATTTTTTGGCCACAAAAACATCCCATAACCAGATGTTGAGACGGCCCCACATCCCCATACAACATATCGCTTGCCAATTATTCTTGGCGTCTTATTGCTGTGCATCCTTTGTCGTAATATTTGGCCCTTCAATGCATTCAAACGGGACTGAGCTTAGCTGTGTTCCACTCATGACGTCACCGCCGGAAATGGCCGAAGTTGATGTTTCCGGCGCAACGAACGATTGTTACTAACTGACAACTTTTGTATGCTGTTATAATCGTGATTTATTAAAAATAGATCAATAATAAAAAAATCATATGGCACATTCCACAATACAAATGCAACCTCTATCATATACTAAGCCCACTAACAGGTGCTAAAAGCATTTCGTAAGCTCTTTAAGATAAAATAAGATGGACCTTTATTAATCCCGTGGGGAAATTCAGTAGTTCAAACAGCAACAGGGTGAGAGTGAAAAACAGGACAGCACAGATTCACACAGATTAATAAAATCAAAAATAAGATGAGCGATACAAAATAATAATAATAATGAGAAACTATGAAATAAGAAATGAATAAAACTAAAATGTAATTATCATATCATATATTATAATGTATTGTATTATTAAGTAATATCATACAGTAACCCCATTATAGCAGATGCCACATTGAATGGATGAACACATGTATGCATCAATAATTACAACAGAGTATTTCTAAATACAAGTTGTAAAAATACTTATATGTATTTAATATTAACCCTTTGGAGTCGACCGTCACGCCGGCGTGATCAGATCACATGACCTGTTCAAGCCGGTGCCGCATAAAAACAACAGTCCGGACAACATTGCCGTGTGTTTCTGTCGAAAGTACTGGCTTGAAACTATATCCCAGTCTTTGTTTCATGCAAAAAGACCCAGTAAACACGGAGATACGATGATATAAAGTTAATACATTTGAAAAGTATGAAATATGGAAGCACATATTTGAATATCTTCGCCATATTTGATCATTTTACGAAACGGAAAATACTGGAAACTGTAGATCCTGCTCAACAGGATGTATATGTGTATTTCTGTCGAAAGTACTGGCTTGAAACTATATGCCAGTCTTTGTTTCATGCCAAAATACCCAATAAACACGGACATACGATGATATAAAGTTAATACAGATATATTTCAGAAGTATGAATAATGGAAGCACATATTTTAATATCTTCGCCGTATTTTATCATTTTACGAAACGGAAAATACTGGAAACTGTAGATTCTGCTCAACAGGATGTATTTACCAGGGAGGGGTGAGGTAATCAGGTAAACGGAGTGATACGAAACGAGACGAAGGGGGACGGCGGGAACCGAAGAGAGACGGCGGGAAATGGAGAGAGACGAAGATATACGAAGACAGGCGGCGGGAGACGAAGAGAGGCTGCGGGAGACTGCGATTGAAGTAAAGTGACAGACAAACATTGAGAATTTAGATATAGTTAGATAGATTTAGAGTTTTGAAGACTCAACTATGATGAAGAGAACTCTGAACGTGAGTCAAGCTTTAAGCTTGTTTTTTGACATGGAGGAGGAGGAATCTGTGATGTTGCCCTCTGTGTCGTAGTTGACAGAAACTGATTTGAAGCGTGGCACAGATAAAGACAGAAAAAACTGATTTTTGTACATAATGTGTATATATATATATATATATTTGTATTATATTTATAATAACACTTTTGCCTTATCAGAATGAAATCCCATGCTACCTCAATCAAACTTTCACATTATCATATTCACATCCCATGTATATATTTCCAGCTTTTAAATGGTTTCGTTGTGTATGTTTGTGTTATGAAAAATAAAATCATTTTCAAAATCTGTTTTTTACGTTTTTGTTGTGATTTTGGGTCCAAAATGTTCATATAGTAGAAGATCACCTACACCCAAACGAAATAAATATAATTAATTATGATGAATACGTTAAGTCTTGTTCATAGTTTTTCACTTTTATTAAATGTTTGATATTTCCGGTGGAAATGGTGGACTATCGGACATTCAAAATGCAGCATATTTTCACTCTTACACACATATATTCTCATTTTACATACATACATTTTCACTCTTACACACGGATATTCTCCTTTTGCTCTCATGCGAAATCTACTAAAATAAAGTATGTCATGTATATTTAGTTTTCGTTGATGAGACGAGACGGCTAAGGTGTTAATGGTGGACTATCGGACATTCAAAATGCAGCATATTTCCCCCAAGTGTCTGTCAAAATGCATTTTACGTTTCTAACTTGCAATATCAATATTTCAGCTCTCTTCACTCCAGAAAAGCGATCTCCCTGTCTGTGTGCGGGGGATCACAGGAGGGGGGGGGGGAGAGCTGTGGAATGTGACTCCACACATTCCGATGGCCAATTAGTTTTAAACAAAGGGTCCAACATACATAGGAAACATGGGGGGGTTGGGGCTGGTGAACGGTATGGTCCTACCGTTTTCATACTTTATATATCTTAGCATATTCATACACACTGTTAAATCACATTTATTTCGTTAAAAATAAACAAAATGACTCGGTTTGCATTCATAAAGAATGCACAACGAAATGCAGTTTAGCTTCTAACCAGGAGCAACAAGCAGTAAAGTGAAAAGTAATGTTCACAAAATAATATAGAATGAATTGAATGATGAATAAACAGTGAGGGGTATGAATACACTAGATATCAGCCTGTGAGCAGTACAGTATGAACAGTGTGTTAATCGTTAATGTCAGATATGTACTAAGTAAATAGCCTACATTAATTTCATGATGGATTAAACCACATTTATTTCGTTAAAAATAAACAAAATGATTAAATGTAGGGTGAATTGCCCTAATGTGGAACATCTTTGCATTTCAGACTTCGGGAATATTATTGCGACATGAAGCCGATACAATAAATCAAAATCCAGTAACATTCTGAAATCCCCAGGATGTGTCCTAATCAAACCAAAAGAGAACATGCAGATATTAAACTCATAAAAGAAATGGTAGACATATTAGTACTCTTAGTGTCAAGTTGTCTCAGACAATCTGTTTTCCTAATGTGGGACAGTTCTGTGCAAAATGTGGGACACTGAAAAGTCTATATTAAAAAGCCTCAGTCACCTTCATTCATGTAATAAAAAAATCTCAGGCCAGTAACACTCAAAGCTACAGTAAATGTGCAATACCATGCTATGTTACTATTTATAATGTTATTGTTGTTACAACAGAAGATGTTTTTATTTAAATTGAAGTTAAATGCATCAATCTGGTGCACTGAGGGCAAAATTAGTAGATTTGTAGATACAGCTCTCAACACTCATATGAAACAGAACTGTTCTTACAATGTGTGTTGGAAGGTATTAAATTACTATGCATATTTTATTGTGTAAATACACAGCTGATCACCTGAGAGCTGCCGTTTCATTCAGAGCGTTTAAAAAAAACGACGGTCTGATTTCAACAACTCAATGTGTGATTATTATAGCAGTAATATTAGACACTAATAATACAGTAAACTATTAACGCTGTACATATTATTGTTTGCCTGTGGGATCGGTAGTGAGAGCCGCTGCATTTTCCTCCGGTCGGATGTGATATAAAAACAAAGCGATTATTGTTGTTATTGTAAACTCACGTGGATTAAATTTAGTGCATTCATTTCAACTTGCGAACATAGATACATTAAATGATCGCGAGGATGACAATCGAACATCGTTTGTTTGACCCTGGATGCATTTCCTGATCTAAAAACATAGCGATGGTTTTGTACTTACGCCAATGTGAATTAAACATTATTTTGTTAAATAAAAACATGGTGATGTTTAGTAAATGATTACATGTCTCTTATTTAGCACAGAATATGATCCTATCCGTGACATATGGATCTTAACAAATATCCGCTATATCAGATCCCTGTAGATCAGCTGTTTATTTCACATGAGTTCCAGTGTGGCAGCTTTTCACGGCTCCCCCTGGTGGATCCATGATCCATTGCTGCTGGTTTCATTATAATTAAATGTATTTATCAAGGGGGCGTTTCAAGTCCTGCGGGGGGGTTTTCCTTTTCAGCAGGGGCCCACCCCGTGCCGATCAAGGACCCGCACGGGTAGGCGTCTGAAACGAAGCGCTACATCTGTATAGTGTGTAGCCCAAACACACAGAGCAGGAGAGGACTCTTTAAAGTAGAGAAACTACATACCGATAAACACCTGCAAATGAGGAGAATAGGGCCACTTTAATCGAAGCACAGTGTAATTAATTAAAGGGACAGCAGAAACCTCTGTTTTCCAGCAGAGTGTTGATGCTTTGTGATCCCGGAAGCATATATAATGTGAACAAAATAGGTCCGAGCAGTGAGCTCTGTGGCACTCCATGGCTAACTTTGGTTTGCGTGGAAGATTCATCGTTAACACGTACAAACTGAGAGCGTTCAGATAGATAGGACCTAAACCAGCCTAAAGCAGTTCCCTGTATGCCAACTAAGTGCTCTAGTCTTTGCAATAAGATATAATGGTCAATAGTATCAAATGCAGCACTGAGATCGAGCAAAACAAGAATCGAGACAAGTCCCATTGGTCTTGTTATTTGTTGTAGTTGCTATACCCTCTCAAATGCAATATTCTTTTACTGATTTGAACATAATGTGAATTTAAAATGATGGTCTCTACTAATCATAAATGCACAACAAGCTGCATGAGAAACTCCTCATTCTCAGAGTTTAATCTCAGATAAATGGTGTTTTCCTCTGTGCAGAGAGACAATCAGTGCTGATCAGCAGCAGCTGCTGGAGGTGTCCCTCCTTTAAAGATGGCTGGTGCTCAGGCAACACTCTCTTGGAAAACTGCAGAGATGGCAGCTATTTGGATGCTCGTCTGTGTGCTGACTGTTTGTCTGGCCAAAGGTATTTACCTGTTTGATAATTGTGTTGAAGATGAAGGAATAATGTTTGATTTAACAGCATGTTTCCTGTCCACAGTCTCTGGTTTTCCAGCTGGTGAATATAAGCTGCAGAGGAGACTGAGAGTTGAAAACATTTGATTTTATGCACTGTTTCTTCTCTCTGTCTGACACTAACCTTTAATTATACTGTGTCCTACAGATCTGTCTCCCAATGAGATGTCCTTAAAGAAAGCCTTTAAACTTTTCCGGTTGATGGAGTCCATGTTGGAGCGAGCCGCTGCCGAAGGTGAGTCGTGTCTTTTATCTTTTACTGATCTTCATGGGATAAGATAAAGTCAACAGATGCTATATTAAAAACACTTTTGAGGTACTTTGCCATTTTAAAAACAATTGTAATAGAGTACAGGTATAAAGGGAAATATTGCCAACTAACTTAATTTACCTCACAGTTTTAGTAACTTTAAAAACATTTTCAAAATGATTTAAAATTAAACTACAAAAGATTACCAAAAGCTGTTTTGTTAAGGCTTGTATAACTTGATAACTTAAAGGGTAATTGAGCGGTTCAAAAAAGGTTGCCCATCTCTGTCACTTTAGACTTTTAGAGGAAGGTGCCGTGGTAATTGTAGTCTTTTATAATCTGTTGACTACAGACGTCACGATGAAATGGCCTTTTTTTCATAAAAAAAATACAGGATCAGAGTCTTGAGAAGCTAAAATTAATTACATTTCTGTAACGTTTTTAATGAAAGGTATTTGTTTCAGTTCAATTGGAGACCAACGAAGTGAAAGCTGAGGCGTCACGTCACCAGAAAGTTCGCCATGACTGGATCAACAAGATGGAAAACGTTCCCCACGACTTGGTCAACGAGACGGAGAACGTTCACCACGACATGATCAACGAGACGGAAAACGTTCCCCACGACTGGGTCAACGAGACGGATAACATTCGCCAAGACGGGGTCAACGAGACGGAAAACGTTCACCACAACTGGGTCAACGAGACGGATAATGTTCACTACAAACGGAGTCAACGAGACGGAAAACGTTCACCACGACATGATCAACGAGACGGAAAACGTTCACCACGACATGATCAACGAGATGGAGAACATTCACCACGACATGATCAACGAGACGGAAAACGTTCCCCACGAGTGGGTCAACGAGACGGATAACATTCGCCACGACGGGGTCAACGAGACGGATAACGTTCGCCATGACGGGGTCAACGAGACGGAAAACGTTCGCCACGACTGGGTCAACGAGACGGAAAACGTTAAATACGACGGGGTCAACGAGACGGATAACGTTCGCCACGACGGAGTCAACGAGACGGAAAACGTTAAATACGACGGGGTCAACGAGACGGATAACGTTCGCCACGACGGGGTCAACGATGGATAACGTTCGCACGACGGGTCAACGACGGATAACGTTCGCCACGACTGGGTCAACGAGACGGATAACTTTCGCCACGACAGGGACAACGAGACGGCGATCATCGAGCTTTTACCTTTGCAATAAAATAAATCTTTGATTAATAAATCTGTTCTTTTCCAAATATCAAAACTTTATTTTTAGAGTATCTTATACTATTCGTGTATTTCTGCTTTAAAATGTCCTTAATATTCAAATGTGATAGAAATGCTGGTAAAACATCAGTTTTTTTTAATCCATTCGTCAAACTTGGATTATTTTTGATCAATAACATGTTATCTTTTAGAACAGTGGACAGAACTTACGTATAAATCTGTATTTAGGGTTTTCTTTTTCAAAATGTCCGTAGACCTAAATATTTAAAATGCAACGGAAAGAAATATGCTCCTTCAAGACGGAAAGGATATAAATCATGATTTATTTATAAAAGATCTGTTTCAGTGCAGACATTTGCAAAACATAATTTGGTCCCCAAGCAGTCATTACCCTTCTAAAGAGAAACTTCAGTGTTTTTCCTGAACAGTGTCCCATGTCTATTGGGGAAACAGTTTTTGAAATGAGTCCAGTATTATTTAAGCAACAAAAAGCATAATAGGGGCCCTTTATAGCAAAGACACCCTGAAATAAACAAAAACATTTAATCGAAGCACAGTGTAAATTAATTAAAGGGACAGCAGGAACCTCTGTTTTCCAGCAGAGCGTTGATGCTTTGTGATCCCGGCTTTTCAGCCAATGTGTTTAACGTTCCAGAGTCCATGCCCTCTAGCACGGATCGAACCGTGTCAAAATGATTGTTCAAAGTGGCCGCTATCACACCAGTGGGGCCTGTTTTCAGCCAGCCACTACAGTAGAGACCTAGAAAGAAAGATAAAGGAAATGTATTTTTCACTTCATGTCTGTGGAACACTACAATCACACCATTTCATTTATACCACTAAGTGTCTCTACAGGCAAAAATACCCATAAAAAATGAAAAAGAATTATTTTTATGCATTTTATTTTTAGCTACTTAGTAGCATCATTATTGCTAAATCTTAAAAATCCAAGTTTCATGAGCAATCAGGTATTTTAGGTGAGGCATGACAGGAAGAAGGCTTTAAAATAACCCTGTTTTCTTCTCTTATATAAAATATGTGTTTAGGGAAGGGGGTTGTAAAATGTTGTAATTGAATGTTTTGTTTTCTGAAGAGGAGGGATATTGTGGATATTTACTATAACTTTTTAAAAGTTTTTACCTTGTGCGAAATTGTTTTTAGGCAACAATATAAAATGTTCATACAGATCTTTGTTTTTCAGGGTGAGGTCTTGTTATTTGTTGTAGTTGCTATACCCTCTCAAATGCAATATTCTTTTACTGATTTGAACATAATGTGAATTTAAAATGATGGTCTCTACTAATCATAAATGCACAACAAGCTGCATGAGGAACTCCTCATTCTCAGAGTTTAATCTCAGATAAATGGTGTTTTCCTCTGTGCAGAGAGACAATTAGTGCTGATCAGCAGCAGCTGCTGGAGGTTTCCCTCCTTTAAAGATGGCTGGTGCTCAGGCAACACTCTCTTGGGAAACTGCAGAGATGGCAGCTGTTTGGATGCTCGTCTGTGTGCTGACTGTTTGTCTGGCCAAAGGTATTTACCTGTTTGATAATTGTGTTGAAGATGAAGGAATAATGTTTGATTTAACAGCATGTTTCCTGTCCACAGTCTCTGGTTTTCCAGCTGGTGAATATAAGCTGCAGAGGAGACTGAGAGTTGAAAACATTTGATTGTATGCAGTGTTTCTTCTCTCTGTCTGACACTAACCTTTAATTATACTGTGTCCTACAGATCTGTCTCCCAATGAGATCTCCTTAAAGAAAGCCTTTAAACTTTTCCAGTCGATGGAGTCCATGTTGGAGCGAGACGCTGCCGAAGGTGAGTCGTGTCTTTTATCTTTTACTGATCTTTATGGGATAAGATAAAGTCAACAGATGCTATATTAAAAACACTTTTGAGGTACTTTGCCATTTTAAAAACAATTTTAATAGAGTACAGGTATAAAGCGAAATATTGCCAACTAACTTAATTTACCTCACAGTTTTAGTAACTTTAAAAACATTTTCAATATTATTTAAAATTAAACTACAAAAGATTACCAAAAGCTGTTTTGTTAAGGCTTGTATAACTTGATAACTTAAAGGGAAATTGAGCGGTTCAAAAAAGGTTGCCCATCTCTGTCACTTTAGACTTTTAGAGGAAGGTGCCGTGGTAATTGTAGTCTTTTATAATCTGTTGACTACAGACGTCACGATGAAATGGCCTTTTTTTCATAAAAAAAATACAGGATCAGAGTCTTGAGAAGCTAAAATTAATTACATTTCTGTAACGTTTTTAATGAAAGGTATTTGTTTCAGTTCAATTGGAGACCAACGAAGTGGAAGCTGAGGCGTCACGTCACCAGAAAGTTCGCCATGACTGGATCAACAAGACGGAGAAAGTTCGCCACGACATGATCAACGAGACGGAAAACGTTCCTCACGACTGGGTCAACGAGACGGAGAACGTTCACGACATGATCAACGAGGCGGAAAACGTTCACCACGACATGATCAACGAGACGGAAAACGTTCCCCACGACTGGGTCAACGAGACGGATAACATTGGCCACGTCGGGGTCAACGAGACGGATAACGTTCGCCATGACGGGGTCAACGAGACGGAAAATGTTCCCCACGACTGGGTCAACGAGACGGAGAACGTTCACCACGACATGATCAACGAGACGGAAAACGTTCACCACGACATGATCAACGAGACGGAGAACGTTCACCACGACATGATCAACGAGACGGATAACGTTCCCCACGACGGGGTCAACGAGACGGATAACGTTCGCCATGACTGGGTCAACGAGACGGAAAACGTTCGCCACAACTGGGTCAACGAGACGGATAATGTTCACCATGACGGGGTCAACGAGACGGCTAACGTTCGCCACGACGGGGTCAACGAGACGGATACCGTTCGCCACGACGGGGTCAACAAGACGGAAAACGTTAAATACGACGGGGTCAACGAGACGGATAACGTTCGCCACGAAGGGGTCAACGAGACGGATAACGTTCGCCACGACGGGGTCAACGAGACGGAAAACGTTCGCCACGACGGGGTCAACAAGACGGAGAACGTTAAATACTACGGGGTCCACGAGACGGAGAACGTTCGCCACGACGGGGTCAACGAGACGGATAACGTTCGCCACGACTGGGTCAACGAGACGGATAACGTTCGCCACGACTGGGTCAACGAGACGGATAACTTTCGCCACGACGCGGACAACGAGACGGCGATCATCGAGCTTTTATCTTTGCCATAAAATAAAACTTTGATTAATAAATCTGTTTTTCTTTTCCAAATATCAAAACTTTATTTTTTGAGTATCTTATACTATTTGTGTATTTCTGCTTTAAAATGTCCTTAATATTCAAATGTGATAGAACTGCTGGAGAAACATCAGTTTTTTTAATCCATTAGTCAAACTTGGATTATTTTTGTTCAATAACATGTTATCTTTTAGACCAGTGGACAGAATTTATAGAATCTGTATTTAGGGTTTTCTTTTACAAAATGTCCGTAGACCTAAATATTTAAAATGCAACGGAAAGAAATGCTCCTTCAAGACGGAAAGGATATAAATCCTGATTTATTTATAAAATATCTGTTTCAGTGCAGACATTTGCAAAACATAATTTGGTCCCCAAGCAGTCATTACTCTTCTAAAGAGAAAATTCCGTGTTTTTCCTGAACCGTGTCCCATGTCTATTGGGGAAACCGTTTTTGAAATGAGTCCAGTATTATGTAAGCAACAAAAAGCATAATAGGGGCCCTTTATAGCAAAGACACCCTGAAATAAACATTTGAACGGTAACTCTCACTCAATACTGAACCAATTATACATTTGGGGTTGACAAATAATGAAGTTTCCCTTTTTAAAATACATACATTATATTAGAGTGGAGTTGAATATGTATAGCATCTAATAGAGAATTGTCTTTAATGTTGGCACGTCAGGAAACTTAGTTTTTCAGTGCTTTGGATTGATTGGAAGTTGAAGGAAAACTAAAAGCTGTAATGGGGAAACTGCAGTAATAGCTTTTATTACGTATAATTTAATGTCTTTATTTCTGTCATTGATTCCAGACAGGACGGTATGAAATGTTCTCGTCTTCAGGTTATTTTCCAGCCACCTGTAGCATTTCCTCCACAGTCAGCAGTTTTTCTCGGGGTTTCCCGATCGCCGCCCCCCTCCGAACTTCCTCACTGTCAATCTTCTCCCACTCGGAGAAAGTCACTGGTTTCACTCCTGCAGGACACTAAATCAGAGTCAGTAACATGCATTTACTAAATTAACCCTCAGCCTCGGAATAAAATTAGATCTTAAATTATGTTTTAAGGCATATAGCACATTTATTTCTAAATATCAGTATATAGTGTGTAGCCCAAACACACAGAGTAAGACCTTTAAGGACTAAAATGTCCTTAAGTGCATAACATCTGACTTTATCCATCAGATTCTCTATTTTTTTTTGACCTATGGGATAAATACATGCTATGTTACTGGTTCCCAAAAACATTGGACTCCTTTGTTTACTTCCAGAACATAGTCACATCACTATGAAACACTCACGCTCCTATTGGCTAGCGCTCCAACACATTGTACGTGTTAGGCTAAGGGGCAGGACAGCTCTATACACCTGAACAGCAGGAGAGGACTCTTTAAATTAGAGACACTACATACTGATATACACCTGAACAGCAGGAGAGGACTCTTTAAAATAGAGACACTACATACTGATATACACCTGAACATCAGCAGGAGAGGACTCTTTAAAGTAGAGACACTACATACTGATATACACCTGAACATCAGCAGGAGAGGACTCTTTAAAGTAGAGACACTACATACTGATATACACCTGAACATCAGCAGGAGAGGACTCTTTAAAGTAGAGACACTACATTCTGATATACACCTGAACATCAGCAGGAGAGGACTCTTTAAAGTAGAGACACTACATAATGATATACACCTGAAAATGAGGAGAATCGGGCCACTTTAATCGAAGCACAGTGTAAATTAATTAAAGGGACAGCAGGAACCTCTGTTTTCCAGCAGAGCGTTGATGCTTTGCGATCCCGGCTTCGCAGCCGATGTTTTCAACGTTCCAGAGTCCATGCCCTCCAGCACGGATCGAACCGTGTCAAAATTATTGTTCAAAGTGGTCGCTATCACACCAGTGGGGCCTGTTTTCAGCCAGCCACTACAGTAGAGACCTAGAACTACTTCATATAGTAAACAAATCTCTTCACTCAGGTATTTTTCCACAGGCCCTGAAAACTGCAGTCATTAAACCGCTCTTAAAAAAGAATAATCTAGATGATTCAGTAATGAACAATTACAGGCCCATATCAAACCTCCCATTTATAGGTAAAATCATTGAAAAAGTTGTTTTTCAACAGTTGAGTAATTTCTTGCATTTAAATAACTGTTTCGATGTGTTCCAGTCAGGCTTTCGTCCAAACCACAGCACTGAGACTGCTCTTGTAAAGGTCTTTAACGACATCCACTTAAACACAGACAGTGGCAGAACTTCAGTGTTAGTATTATTAGATCTCAGTGCTGCGTTTGACACTGTTGACCACAGCATATTACTGGACCGACTGGAAAACTGGGTGGGACTTTCGGAAACAGTTCTAAATTGGTTTAAATCCTACTTAAAGGATAGAAACAACTTTGTTTCTATAGGTAAATACACATCTGAGTTGACAAATATGACATGTGGGGTTCCTCAAGGCTCCATCTTGGGGCCTCTTCTCTGTAACATCTACATGCTACCACTGGCTCAGATAATGAAGAACAACAAAATAAGTTACCATAGCTATGCAGATGACACACACATTTACGTAACAATTTCACCAGGAGACTATGCTCCAATTCAAACACTGAGTAAGTGCATTGAACAAATCAATGACTGGATGTGTCAGAACTTTCTCCAATTAAACAAAGATAAAACTGAGGTAATGGTTTTTGGAGCCAAGGCAGAACGTTTAAAAGTTAGCGCTGAGCTACAGTCTGCAATGTTCAAAACAACAGATAAAGCCAGAAATCTAGGTGTAGTCATGGACTCTGACCTGAGTTTCAACAGTCACATTAAAACAGTTACTAAATCAGCCTACTATCACCTAAAGAATATATCTAGGATTAAAAGACTAATGTCACAGCAGGATTTGGAAAAACTTGTCCATGCCTTTATCTTCAGTAGACTCGACTACTGCAATGGTGTCTTCACAGGTCTCACTAAAAAATCTATTAGAAAGCTGCAGCTGATTCAGAACGCCGCTGCTCGAGTCCTCACTAACACTAAGAAAGTGGATCACATCACTCCTGTTCTGAAGTCTTCACACTGGCTTCCTGTGTGTCAAAGAATAGATTTCAAAATATTGCTGCTGGTTTATAAAGCACTGAATGGTTTAGGCCCAAAATACATTACTGACCTCCTGACCTATGAACAATCCAGATCTCTCAGGTCTTCAGGGACTGGTCAGCTTTCTGTCCCCAGAGTCAGAACTAAACATGGAGAAGCAGCATTCAGTTATTATGCTCCAAATATCTGGAACAAACTCCCAGAAACCTGCAGGTCCGCTGCAACTCTTACTACTTTTAAATCCAGGCTGAAGACTTTTCTTTTTGTCGCTGCTTTTAATTGAACTATTCATATCTTAAACTGCACTGTAACTTTTATCCATGTACTTTTTCTTGTAATGTTTAATTGAACTATTCATATTTTAGACTGCACTGTAACTTTTATCCATGTATTTTTCCTTAATGTTTATTTTATTAGCTTTTCTTTTTTAATGCTTAATGTCTTTCATTTTTTTTTTTTTGTAAAGCACTTTCAATTACCTTGCGTTGAAAAGTGCTATATAAATAAACTTGCCTTGCCTTGCCTAGAAAGAAAGATAAAGGAAATGTATTTTTCACTTCATGTCTGTGGAACACTACAATCACACCATTTCATTTATACCATTAAGTGTCTCTAAAGGCAAAAATACCCATAAAAAATGAAAAATAATTCATAAAGAATAATTTTTATGCATTTTATTTTTAGTTTCTTAGTAGCATCATTATTGTTAAATCTTAAAAATCCAAGTTTCATGAGCAATCAGGTATTTTAGGTCAGGCATGACAGGAAGAAGGCTTTAAAATAACCCTGTTTTCTTCTCTTATACAAAATATGTGTTTAGGGAAGGGGGTTGTAAAATGTTGTAATTGAATGTTTTGTTTTCTGAAGAGGAGGGATATTGTGGATATTTACTATAACTTTTTCAGAGTTTTCACCTTGTGTGAAATTGTTTTATAGGCAACAATATAAAATGTTAATTTTTTTCAGGGGGAGGTCTTGTTATTTGTTGTAGTTGCTATACCCTCACAAATGCAATATTCTTTTACTGATTTGAACATAATGTGAATTTAAAATGATGGTCTCTACTAATCATAAATGCACAACAAGCTCCATGAAAAACTCCTCATTCTCAGAGTTTAATCTCAGATAAATGGTGTTTTCCTCTGTGCAGAGAGACAATCAGTGCTGATCAGCAGCAGCTGCTGGAGGTTTCCCTCCTTTAAAGATGGCTGGTGCTCAGGCAACACTCTCTTGGAAATCTGCAGAGATGGCAGCTGTTTGGATGCTCGTCTGTGTGCTGACTGTTTGTCTGGCCAGAGGTATTTACCTGTTTGATAATTGTGTTGAAAATGAAGGAATAATGTTTGATTTAACAGCATGTTTCCTGTCCACAGTCTCTGGTTTTCCAGCTGGTGAATATAAGCTGCAGAGGAGACTGAGAGTTGAAAACATTTGATTGTATGCAGTGTTTCTTCTCTCTGTCTGACACTAACCTTTTAATTATACTGTGTCCTACAGATCTGTCTCCCAATGAGATCTCCTTAAAGAAAGCATTTCAACTTTTCCAATCGATGGAGTCCATGTTGGAGCGAGACGCTGCCGAAGGTGAGTCGTGTATTTTCTCTTTTACTGATCTTTATGGGATAAGAAAGTCAACAGATGCTATATTAAAAACACTTTTGAGGTACTTTGCCATTTTAAAAACAATTGCAATAGAGTACAGGTATAAAGGGAAATATTGCCACCTATCAGTTTTAGTAACTTTAAAAACATTTTCAAAATTATTTAAAATTAAACCACAAAAGATTACCAAAAGCTGTTTTGTGAAGGCTTGTATAACTTGATACTTAAAGGGTATTTGAGGGGTTCAAAAAAGGTTGCCCATCTCTGTCACTTTAGACTTTTAGAGGAAGGTGCCGTGGTAAATGTAGTCTTTTATAATCTGTTGACTACAGACGTCACGATGAAATGGCCTTTTTTTTCATGAAAAAAAAATACAGGATCAGAGTCTTGAGAAGCTAAAATTAATTACATTTCTGTAACGTTTTTAATGAAAGGTATTTGTTTCAGTTCAATTGGAGACCAACGAAGTGGAAGCTGAGGCGTCACGTCACCAGAAAGTTCGCCATGACTGGATCAACAAGACGGATAAGTTTCCCCACGACGGGGTCAACGAGACGGAAAACGTTCACCACAACATGATCAACGAGACGGAAAACGTTCACCACGACATGATCAACGAGACGGAGAACGTTCACCACGACATGATCAACGAGACGGAAAACGTTCCCTACGACTGGGTCAACGAGACGGAAAACGTACGCCACAACTGGGTCAACGAGACGGATAATATTCACCACAACGGGGTCAACGAAACAGAAAACGTTAAATACGACGGCGTCAACGAGACGGAGAACGTTCACCACGACGTGATCAACGAGACGGAAAACGTTCCCCACGACTGGGTCAACGAGACGGAGAACGTTCACCACGACATGATCAACGAGACGAAAAACGTTCACCACGACATGATCAACGAGACGGAAAACGTTCCCCACGACATGATCAACGAGACGGAAAACGTTCCCCACGACTGGGTCAACGAGACGGAAACGTTCGCCACAACTGGGTCAACGAGACGGATAATGTTCACCACGACGGGGTCAATGAGACGGATAACGTTCACCACGACATGATCAACGAGATGGAAAACGTTCCCACGACATGATCAACGAGACGGAGAACGTTCACCACGACATGATCAACGAGATGGAAAACGTTCACCACGACATGATTAATGAGACGGAGAACGTTCACCGCGACATGATCAACGAGACGGAAAACGTTCCACACGACTGGGTCAATGAGACGGATAACGTTCGCCACGACGGGGTCAACGATACGGATATCGTTCGCCACGACGGGGTCAACGAGACGGAAAACGTTAATACGACTGAGTCCACGAGACGGAGACGTTCACACGACGGGGTCAACGAGACGGATAACGTTCGCCACTACTGGGTCAACCAGACGGATAACTTTCGCCACGACGGGGACAACGAGACGGCGATCATCGAGCTTTTATCTTTGCCATAAAATTAAACTTTGATTAATAAATATGTTTTCTTTTCCAAATATCAAAACTTTATTTTTAGAGTATCTTATACTATTAGTGTATTTCTGCTTTAAATGTCCTTAATATTCAAATGTGATAGAACTGCAGGTAAAACATCAGTTGTTTAATCCATTAGTCACACTTGGATTATTTTTGTTCAATAACATGTTATCTTTTAGACCAGTGGACAGAACTTATAGAATCTGTATTTAGGGTTTTCTTTTACAAAATGTCCGTAGACCTAAATATTTAAAATGCACCGGAAAGAAATGCTCCTTCAAGACGGAAAGGATATAAATCATGATTTATTTATAAAAGATCTGTTTCAGTGCAGACATTTGCAAAACATAATTTGGTCCCCAAGCAGTCATTACCCTTCTAAAGAGAAACTTCAGTGTTTTTCCTGAACAGTGTCCCATGTCTATTGGGGAAACAGTTTTTGAAATGAGTCCAGTATTATGTAAGCAACAAAAAGCATAATAGGGGCCCTTTATAGCAAAGACACCCTGAAATAAACAAACATTTAATCGAAGCACAGTGTAAATTAATTAAAGGGACAGCAGGAACCTCTGTTTTCCAGCAGAGCGTTGATGCTTTGTGATCCCGGCTTCACAGCCGATGTGTTTAACGTTCCAGAGTCCATGCCCTCTAGCACGGATCGAACCGTATCAAAATTATTGTTCAAAGTGGTCGCTATCACACCAGTGGGGCCTGTTTTCAGCCAGCCACTACAGTAGAGACCTAGAAAGAAAGATAAAGGAAATGTATTTTTCACTTCATGTCTGTGGAACACTACAATCACACCATTTCATTTATACCACTAAGTGTCTCTACAGGCAAAAATACCCATAAAAATGAAAAATAATTCATAAAGAATTATTTGTATGCATTTTATTTTTAGCTTCTTAGTAGCATTATTGCTACATCTTAAAAATCCAAGTTTCATGAGCAATCAGGTATTTTAGGTGAGGCATGACAGGAAGAAGGCTTTAAAATGGTGGAATGAGCTCCCCATTGAAATCAGGACCGCAGAAAGCTTACACACCTTCCGGCGCAGACTGAAAACTCATCTCTTTCGACTCCACTTCGAGCGATAGAATGACTAACAAAGAACTGCTAACAGAGCACTTATATACTAATAAAGGACTGGCTTACCTGAAGCCAGTTGAGTAGCACTTGAAACGATTGGCTCTTTGAAACCTGATGTACTTTATGATTCTGTTTTCTTCAAGGTTGTGTCTTCCTGGTCGAATGTACTTATTGTAAGTCGCTTTGGATAAAAGTGTCAGCTAAATGCAATGTAATGTAATGTAATGTAAAATAACCCTGTTTTCTTCTCTTATATAAAATATGTGTTTAGGGAAGGGGGTTGTAAAATGTTGTAATTGAATGTTTTGTTTTCTGAAGAGGAGGGATATTGTGGATATTTACTATAACTTTTTCAAAGTTTTTACCTTGTGCAAAATTGTTTTTAGGCAACAATACAAAATGTTAATACAGATCTTTGTTTTTCAGGGGGAGGTCTTGTTATTTGTTGTAGTTGCTATACCCTCTCAAATGCAATATTCTTTTACTGATTTGAACATAATGTGAATTTAAAATGATGGTCTCTACTAATCATAAATGCACAACAAGCTGCATGAAAAACTCCTGATTCTCAGAGTTTAATCTCAGATAAATGGTGTTTTCCTCTGTGCAGAGAGACAATCAGTGCTGATCAGCAGCAGCTGCTGGAGGTTTCTCTCTTTAAAGATGGCTGGTGCTCAGGCAACACTCTCTTGGGAAACTGCAGAGATGGCAGCTGTTTGGATGCTCGTCTGTGTGCTGACTGTTTGTCTGGCCAAAGGTATTTACCTGTTTGATAATTGTGTTGAAGATGAAGGAATAATGTTGGATTTAACAGCATGTTTCCTGTCCACAGTCTCTGGTTTTCCAGCTGGTGAATATACGCTGCAGAGGAGACAGAGTTGAAAACATTTGATTTTATGCACTGTTTCTTCTCTCTGTCTGACACTAACCTTTAATTATACTGTGTCCTACAGATCTGTCTCCCAATGAAATGTCCTTAAAGAAAGCCTTTAAACTTTTCCGGTTGATGGAGTCCATGTTGGAGCGAGATGCTGCCGAAGGTGAGTCGTGTCTTTTATCTTTTACTGATCTACATGGGATAAGATAAAGTCAACAGATGCTATATTAAAAACACTTTTGAGGTACTTTGCCATTTTAAAAACAATTTTAATAGAGTACAGGTATAAAGGGAAATATTGCCACCTAACTTAATTTACCTCACAGTTTTAGTAACTTTAAACACATTTTCAAAATTATTTAAAATTAAACTACAAAAGATTACCAAAAGCTGTTTTGTTAAGGCTTGTATAACTTGATAACTTAAAGGGTAATTGAGCGGTTCAAAAAAGGTTGCCCATCTCTGTCACTTTAGACTTTTAGAGGAAGGTGCCGTGGTAATTGTAGTCTTTTATAATCTGTTGACTACAGATGTCACGATGAAATGGCCTTTTTTTCATAAAAAAAAAATACAGGATCAGAGTCTTGAGAAGCTAAAATTAATTACATTTCTGTAACGTTTTTAATGAAAGGTATTTGTTTCAGTTCAATTGGAGACCAACGAAGTGGAAGCTGAGGCGTCACGTCACCAGAAAGTTCGCCATGACTGGATCAACAAGACGGAGAAAGTTCGCCACGACATGATCAACAAGACGGAAAACGTTCCCCACGACTGGGTCAACGAGACGGAGAACGTTCCCCACGACTGGGTCAACGAGACGGAGAACGTTCCCCACGACTGGGTCAACGAGACGGAGAACGTTCACCACGACTGGGTCAACGAGACGGAAAACGTTCACCACGACATGATCAACGAGACAGAAAATGTTCCCCACGACTGGGTCAACGAGACGGATAACATTCGCCACGTCGGGGTCAACGAGACGGATAACGTTCGCCATGACGGGGTCAACGAGACGGAAAACGTTAAATACGACGGGGTCAACGAGACGGAGAACGTTCACCACGACATGATCAACGAGACGGAAAACGTTCCCCACGACTGGGTCAACGAGACGGAAAACGTTCCCCACGACTGGGTCAACGAGACGGAAAACGTTCCCCACGACTGGGTCAACGAGACGGAAAACGTTCCCCACGACTGGGTCAACGAGACGGATAACATTCGCCACGACTGGGTCAACGAGACGGATAACATTCGCCACAACGGGGTCAACGAGACGGATAACGTTCGCCACGACGGGTCAACGAGACAGAAAACGTTTAAATACGACGGGTCAACGAGACGGATAACGTTCGCCACGACGGGGTCAACGAGACGGATAACGTTCGCCACGACGGGGTCAACGAGACGGATAACGTTCGCCACGACGGGGTCAACGAGACGGATAACGGTCGCCACGACGGGGTCCAACGAGACGGAAAACATTAAATACGACGGGGTCAACGAGACGGAGAACGTTCACCACGACATGATCAACGAGACGGAAAACGTTCCCCACGACTGGGTCAACGAGACGGAGAACGTTCACCACGACATGATCAACGAGACGGAAAACGTTCACCAGGACATGATCAACGAGACAGAAAACGTTCACCAGGACATGATCAACGAGACGGATAATGTTCGCCACAAACTGGGTCAACGAGATGGATAATGTTCACCACAACGGGGTCAACGAGACGAAAACGTTAAATACGACGGGGTCAACGAGACGGATAACGTTCGCCACGACGGGGTCAACGAGACGGATAACGTTCGCCACGACGGGGTCAACGAGACGGAAACCGTTAAATACAACTGTCAACGAGACGGAAAACGTTCGCCACGACGGGGTCAACGAGAAGGATAACGGTCGCCACGACGGGATCAACGAGACGGAAAACGTTAAATACGACGGGGTCAACGAGACGGAGAACGTTCACCACGACATGATCAACGAGACGGAAAACGTTCCCCACGACTGGGTCAACGAGACGGAGAACGTTCACCACGACATGATCAACGAGACGGAGAACGTTCACCACGACATGATCAACGAGACGGAAAACGTTCACCAGGACATGATCAACGAGACGGAAACGTTCACCAGGACATGATCAACGAGACGGATAATGTTCGCCACAACTGGGTCAACGAGACGGATAATGTTCACCACGACGGGGTCAACGAGACGGATAACGTTCGCCACCACGGGGTCAACGAGACGGATAACGTTCGCCATGACGTGGTCAACGAGACGGAAAATGGTAAATACGACGGGTCAACGAGACGGAGAACGTTCACCACGACGGGTCAACGAGACGGAGAACGTTCACCACGACATGATCAACGAGACGGAAAACGTTCCCCACGACATGGTCAACGAGACGGAGAACGTTCACCACGACATGATCAACGAGACGGAGAACGTTCACCACGACATGATCAACGAGACGGAAAACGTTCACCACGACATGATCAACGAGACGGAAAACGTTTGCCACAACTGGGTCAACGAGACGGATAACGTTCGCCACGACGGGGTCAACGAGACGGATAACGTTAAATACGACGGGGTCAACGAGACGGATAACGTTCGCCACGACGGGGTCAACGAGACGGAAACGTTAAATACGACGGGGTCAATGAGACGGAGAACGTTAAATACGACGGGGTCAACGAGACGGATAACGGTCGCCACGACGTGGTCAACGAGACGGAAAACGTTCGCCACGCCGGGGTCAATGAGACGGAGAACGTAAATACGACGGGGTCAACGAGACGGATAACGTTCGCCACGACGGGGTCAACGAGACGGCGATTATCGAGCTTTTATCTTTGCCATAAAATAAAACTTTCATTAATAAATCTGTTTTCTTTTCCAAATATCAAAACTTTATTTATTAGAGTATTTTATACTATTAGTGTATTTCTGCTTTAAAATGTCCTTAATATTCAAATGTGATAGAAATGCTGGTAAAACATAATTTTTTTTTAATCCATTGGTCAAAACTTGGATTATTTTTGATCAATAACATGTTATCTTTTAGAACAGTGGACAGAACTTACGTATAAATCTGTATTTAGGGTTTTCTTTTTCAAAATGTCCGTAGACCTAAATATTTAAAATGCAACGGAAAGAAATATGCTCCTTCAAGACGGAAAGGATATAAATCATGATTTATTTATAAAAGATCTGTTTCAGTGCAGACATTTGCAAAACATAATTTGGTCCCCAAGCAGTCATTACCCTTCTAAAGAGAAACTTCAGTGTTTTTCCTGAACAGTGTCCCATGTCTATTGGGGAAACAGTTTTTGAAATGAGTCCAGTATTATTTAAGCAACAAAAAGCATAATATGGGCCCTTTATAGCAAAGACACCCTGAAATAAACAAATAAACATTTAATCGAAGCACAGTGTAAATTAATTAAAGGGACAGCAGGAACCTCTGTTTTCCAGCAGAGCGTTGATGCTTTGTGATTCCCGGCTTTTCAGCCGATGTGTTTAACGTTCCAGAGTCCATGCCCTCTAGCACGGATCGAACCGTGTCAAAATGATTGTTCAAAGTGGCCGCTATCACACCAGTGGGGCCTGTTTTCAGCCAGCCACTACAGTAGAGACCTAGAAAGAAAGATAAAGGAAATGTATTTTTCACTTCATGTCTGTGGAACACTACAATCACACCATTTCATTTATACCACTAAGTGTCTCTACAGGCAAAAATACCCATAAAAAATGAAAAATAATTCATAAAGAATTATTTTTATGCATTTTATTTTTAGCTACTTAGCATCATTATTGCTAAATCTTAAAAATCCAAGTTTCATGAGCAATCAGGTATTTTAGGTGAGGCATGACAGGAAGAAGGCTTTAAAATAACCCTGTTTTCTTCTCTTATATAAAATATGTGTTTAGGGAAGGGGGTTGTAAAATGTTGTAATTGAATGTTTTGTTTTCTGAAGAGGAGGGATATTGTGGATATGTACTATAACTTTTTAAAAGTTTTTACCTTGTGCAAAATTGTTTTTAGGCAACAATATAAAATGTTAATACAGATCTTTGTTTTTCAGGGGGAGGTCTTGTTATTTGTTGTAGTTGCTATACCCTCTCAAATGCAATATTCTTTTACTGATTTGAACATAATGTGAATTTAAAATGATGGTCTCTACTAATCATAAATGCACAACAAGCTGCATGAGAAACTCCTCATTCTCAGAGTTTAATCTCAGATAAATGGTGTTTTCTAGTGATGGCAGTTTGACACTGAAGCTTCGAACGGAGCTTCAACCCTGGACTTCCTATTCCATAGAAGCAGTGCTTCGAAGCTTGCTTCAAATCACGTGACATGTGACGTCCGAAGCAGCAACTGCTTCATTTCCTGAATGAATCACTTGACTGGTTCGCCGTCCAATCAGGTGATTCAATGCACTGCCTCGTCTCGATTCTGACAGGTGACAGGTTGAAACCGTTTCAAATTTGAGCGCTTCAACACTTTATAACCGCTCTAAACAATGCGCAATGTGTGGGTTGTTGTTGCTGTTGAGTTGTTGTTGGCATTGCATTTGAATTGGATCATTATAGAGCAAGCCAGGAAGAAAGATAGGTCGTTATGGCTCGTGAAACACTTCGAAATATGGAGAAGCTGTGAACAAAAAGAAAATGAGTAATATAAAATTAAAAACACTTCAATGGTCTAAGGAATAGATAGCCCAGTGGATAGAGCCGGCGGCCAGGGTGCGGCAATGTCCTCCGCGCAGCTGGTTCAAAGCCTGGAATAGTTAACTTTTAATCATTGCTTTTCAACTTTAATACTTTAATAACTGATAAAAGGCCCTTTCCAGCACTCTCTAGTCTTTCTCAATAACCCAATACACACAATTATCAATCTTTAATTGCAAACAGAACATGATATTCAGTCTTAGTGTGTGTGTGCATCGAATATTTTTCAAGGCAAAGATACGTTAAACCCACTGCAGCCTTGCACTTCGCCAGGAGAGGTCGCTGTAACTGAAGCTTCGAGAAATGAACCTATTTCCGACACAATTGTCCAAGTGGTTCGAAGCTTCATTCAAAGCTTCATTTTGCCATCACTAGTGTTTTCCTCTGTGCAGAGCGACAATCAGTGCTGATCAGCAGCAGCTGCTGGAGGTTTCCCTCCTTTAAAGATGGCTGGTGCTCAGGCAACACTCTCTCTTGGGAAACTGCAGAGATGGCAGCTGTTTGGATGCTCGTCTGTGTGCTGACTGTTTGTCTGGCCAGAGCGGTATTTACCTGTTGGATAATTGTGTTGAAGATGAAGGAATAACGTTTGATTTAACAGCATGTTTCCTGTCCACAGTCTCTGGTTTTCCAGCTGGTGAATATAAGCTGCAGAGGAGACTGAGAGTTGAAAACATTTGATTGTATGCAGTGTTTCTTCTCTCTGTCTGACACTAACCTTTAATTATACTGTGTCCTACAGATCTGTCTCCCAATGAGATCTCCTTAAAGAAAGCCTTTAAACTTTTCCAGTCGATGGAGTCCATGTTGCAGCGAGACGCTGCCGAAGGTGAGTCGTGTCTTTTCTCTTTACTGATCTTTATGGGATAAGATAAAGTCAACAGATGCTATATTAAAAACACTTTTGAGGTACTTTGCCATTTTAAAAACTATTTTAATAGAGTACAGGTATAAAGGGAAATATTGACACCTAACTTAATTTACCTCACAGTTTAGTAACTTTAAAAACATTTTCAAAATTATTTAAGATTACCGAAAGCTGTTTTGTTAAGGCTTGTTAATAACTTAAAGAGTAATTGAGCGGTTGAAAAAAGGTTGCCCATCTCTGTCACTTTAGACTTTTAGAGGAAGGCTGCCGTGGTAATGTAGTCTTTTATAATCTGTTGACTACAGACGTCACGATGAAATGGCCTTTTTTCATAAAAAAAAAAATACAGGATCAGAGTCTTGAGAAGCTAAAATTAATTACATTTCTGTAACGTTTTTAATGAAAGGTATTTGTTTCAGTTCAATTGGAGACCAACGAAGTGGAAGCTGAGGCGTCACGTCACCAGAAAGTTCGCCATGACTGATCAACAAGACGGAGAGAAAGTTCGCCACGAGATGATCAACGAGACGGAAAACGTTCCCCACGACATGATCAACGAGACGGAGAACGTTCACCACGACATGATCAACGAGACGGAGAACGTTCACCACGACATTATCAACGAGACGGAAACGTTCCCACGACCTGGGTCAACGAGACGGTTAACATTCGTCACAACTGGGTCAACGAGACGGATAATGTTCACCACAATGGGGTCAACGAAACGGAAAACGTTAAATACGACGGGGTCAACGAGACGGATAACGTTCGCCACGACGGGGTCAACGAGACGGAAAACGTTCACCACGACATGATCAACGAGACGGAAAACGTTCGTCACAACGGGGTCAACGAGACGGAAAACGTTCCCCACGACTGGGTCAACGAGACGGTTAACATTCGCCACGACGGGGTCAACGAGACGGATAACGTTCGCCATGACGGGTCAATGAGACGGAAAACATTCGCCACAAACGGGTCAACGAAACGGAAAACGTTAAATACGACGGGGTCAACGAGACGGATAACGTTCACCACGACGGGGTCAACGAGACGGAGAACGTCGCCACGACGGGGTCAACGAGACGGAAAACGTTAAATACAACGGGGTCAACGAGACGGATAAAGTTCGCCACGGCGGGGTCAACGAGACGGATAACGTTCGCCATGACGGGGTCAATGAGACGGAAAACATTCGCCACAACGGGGTCAACGAAACGGAAAACGTTAAATACGACGGGGTCAACGAGACGGATAACGTTCACCACGACGGGGTCAACGAGACGGAGAACGTTCGCCACGACGGGGTCAACGAGACGGAAAACGTTAAATACGACGGGGTCAACGAGACGGATAAAGTTCGCCACGGCGGGGTCAACGAGACGGATAATGTTCGCCACGACGGGGTCAACGAGACGGAAAACGTTAAATACGACGGGGTCAACGAGACGGATAACGTTCGCCACGGCGGGGTCAACGAGACGGATAACGTTCGCCACGACGGGGTCAATGAGACGGATAACGTTAAATACGACGGGGTCAACGAGACGAATAACGTTCGCCACGACTGGGTCAACGAGACGGAAAACGTTAAATACGACGTGGTCAACGAGACGGAAAACGCTAAATACGACGGGGTCAACAAGACGGAAAACGTTAAATACGACGGGGTCAACAAGACGGAAAACGTTAAATACGACGGGGTCAACAAAACGGATAACGTTCGCCACGACGGGGTCAACGAGACGGAAAACGTTAAATACGACGGGGTCAACCGGATAACGTTCGCCCGACGGGGTCAACGAGACGGAAAAACGTCAAATACGACGGGGTCAACGAGACGGATAACGTGCGCCACGACGGGGTCAACGAGACGGAAAACGTTCGCACGCCGGGGTCAACGAGAACGGAGAACGTTAAATCGACGGGGTCCACGAGACGGAGAACGTTCGCTACGACGGGGTCAACGAGATGGATAACGTTCGCCACGACTGGGTCAACCAGGACGGATAACTTCGCCACGACGGGGAACAACGAGACGGCGATCATCGCGCTTTTATCTTTGCATAAAATAAAACTTTGATTAATAAATCTGTTTTTCTTTTCCAAATATCAAAAAACTTTATTTTAGCGTATCTTATACTATTCGTGTTATTCTGCTTTAAAATGTCCTTGATATTCAAATGTGATAGAACTGCTGGTAAAACATCAGTTTTTTAATCCATTAGTCAAACTTGGATTATTTTGTTCAATAACATGTTATCTTTTAGACCAGTGGGCAGAACTTATAGAATCTGTATTTAGGGTTTTCTTTTACAAAATGTAAATGTAATGTAATGTAGACCTAAATATCTAAAATGCAACGGAAAGAAAAGCTCCTTCAAGACGGAAAGGATATAATCATGATTTATTTATAAAAGATCTGTTTCAGTGCAGACATAATTTGGTCCCCAAGCAGTCATTACTCTTCTAAAGAGAAACTTCAGTGTTTTTCCTGAACAGTGTCTCATGTCTATTGGGGAAACGGTTTTTGAAATGAGTCCAATATTATGTAAGCAACAAAGAGCATAATAGGGGCCCTTTATAGCAAAGACACCCTGAAATAAACATTTGAATGGTAACTCTCACTCAATACCGAACCAATTATACATTTGAGGTGACAAATAATGAAGTTTCCCTCTTTAAAAGACATACATTATATTAGAGTGGAGTTGAATATGTATAGCATCTAATAGAGAATTGTCTTTAATGTTGGCACGTCAGGAAACTTAGTTTTTCAGTGCTTTGGATTGATTGGAAGTTGAACGAAAACTAAAAGCTGTAACGGGTAACTGCAGTAATAGCTTTTATTACATATAATTTAATGTCATTATTTCTGTCATTGATCCAGACAGGACGGTATCAAATCTCGTCTTCAGGTTATTTTCCAGCCACCTGTAGCATTTCCTCCACAGTCAGCAGTTTTTCTCGGGGTTTCCCGATCGCCGACCCCCTCCGAACTTCCTCAATCCTCACTGTCAATCTTCTCCCACTCGGAGAAAGTCACTGGTTTCACTCCTGCAGGACACGAAATCAGAGTCAGTAACATGCAGTTACTACATTAACGCTGAGCCTCGGAATCTCATTAGATCTTAAATTATGTTTTAAGGCATATAACACATTTATTTATAAATATCAGAATATAGTGTGTAGCCCAAACACACAGAGTAGACCTTTCAGGACTAAAATGTCCTTAAGTGCATAACATCTGACTATATCATCAGATTCTCTCATTTTTGACCTATGGGATAAATACATGCTATGTTCCTGGTTCCCAGAGCTAAATCAGCTGTAGCCCGCAACTGGCTCTGGACTCAGAACCGGAGAAGAACCAATTAAGCACCAGAAAAGCACAAGAATGGTTCTTGAACCGGTTTGGTTTATGGCAGCTTGCAAACCACTTAAGCGTAACTGGAGTATGGTGCTGTTGCTTTGGTCTGGATCTGTGAGCTAACCACACCCTGTTCATTTGCATATAAGGAATGGAAATGTGTCATTATGAAATACAAGTCTCTTGAAATAAATAAATGTGTATTTAAATGTACATGTATAAATATTTATTGCCTCATTTATTCAGAATTTATTTCATAGGCATATTTATATATATATTATATATATATATATATATGTATTTATTTAATTATTTATGTATTTATTTAATTATTTATTTAATTTAGTCTTAAATGGCATTCCATAGTTAATATCAAAGTCAACTTTATTGTCAATCTAAATATGTTTGTACACACAGAAAGATCGAAATACTGTTTCCACAGTCCCGAGGTGTAAAAAAAACTCACACAATAAAATGCAAGAACACTCAAAAAAATCAAAAAATAACGTTTATTTCAAGTAATGCAAGATATATATAAAAAATATGATGTACATAGTGCAATGAGAGTGCAAAAGAGTGTATTTCTCTTTATGTACCTTTTTGAATTCAGAGAATTTCCTAGTTTGTTTTCTTGTCTTATGCACAAACATTGTGAGACTTAGGTCACAAGGGTTAAGGTCATTATTCTTATTATTTTGTTATTTGGAAGACTCAAAGTACTTGAAAGATAGTGATATCCAGAGATGAGCCTGATAACTTGTTCCTGCTTGCTTCCTACAGCTCTTTGTGTGAAGCTATAGTCAAATATACCTTGAGTTATTAAAAAGTGATTCTGTACATCTGTTCCTTACAGTAAAAACAGTCTAACTGGACTGATCTGGGGCCTGTACTACGAAGCTGGTTCAACCTAACCTGGATATGTTTGAGTTAGCCGGTTGGCCTAATCCAAAACATACGCGCTCACAGCATAAGTTACCATGGAGATCTAACCTGCTAAAAAGAGAACCAGCTTCGTAGGACCGGAAAGCCGGAGTTTTCCCTGAATTTAGCCGGCTAAGCGAAAATCCTGCTTCGTAGTATACCCCCCTGCAAGTTAAAACCTGTGTTTTCAATGTTGTACAACACACACACACACACACACACACACACACACACACACACTGATATTATTAATCACACATCATCATTTTCACTTCACCTCAGACAGTGTGGCTTACATCGACAGAGGTCCTGATTGGATTAGATATAATCTGACAGGACAGGTCACACGCTTGCTGTAGGTCGTCTCTCACTCACACACACACACACACACACACACACACACACACACACACACTCGTTCATCCTGATAGTGCAGTAACACTCACTTGCTTCCTGCTGCACAACTTGTCTACCTTTTGGATGTAAACAAAAGAGGATGATCGCCTCCAACTTTCCTCAGACTGAAGCTAGACTTGTTCGTCTCATCGATGCACGGTAAGGCAAGGCAAGGCAAGTTTATTTATATAGCACCTTTCAACACAAGGCAATTCAAGGTGCTTAAGGTGGTAAGAGTCCTCAAAAAGATAATCGACAGATGCATAATTAGAATTAAAAAGGTAGGAATAAGACTATACTTTCATTGAGTTTTAGAAGTACTTCCAAGTAGACTTTCTTGGCTTCTTCTTCCACCTCTGACTCAAACTCACTTCCACTTTTCTCCACATCCTTCATATTTCCAGGGGAGCAGCATCTTCACATCATCTTCCTACGAGTTCCTGTGAGCTATGGAGGTTTTAAACTTTAAGATGCAAACACAGCGTCGTGCCTCCATCTTCTCCTCACCTCCTGCCATTGACTTCCACCATTTAGCTTCTTTTTCCTCTCCTCTGCTCCCTCCTCTCCTCCTGAGGTTCCTCCTGCTCCTCCTTTGTGTCCTTCCTTGCCCAGTGCATGCATCCTTTTTCCGGGTAGGGATTTTGGGGCCATGGGGGTGCGACCCTCTCTTTGCAAAGGCTCTTCCTAATGTGGCAGCACAACTCGCCGTAAACCGCATCAACAAGGACCGCTCGCTGTCCTACGCTGCCACCTTCGACTTCACCGTGCTGCAGGTACGACGCTTAAATCAGCATCTGACAGAAAGTCATGCCAAATGCACTTGTTGATGTCTTTTATATATAAATGTGTCCCCGGTGTGTCAGGAGTGTTAGAAAACGAAAACCTCTCTCTTTTCCTCCGTACCCATCTCTAAAAACGGGGCTTCAACGGAGCTGATCCAGATTTGCGTCCGATATGACGTAATTTCTGAAATGTGGACCCACGGCTCTATCGGAAACGTTGCTATCAGAAACAATGCCTGACGTGTTTTGGACGTAATATGGCCTTTGTTTACATTAGCATCGCTAACACTCAGAGCTAACCTGTACTGGAGAGCACATGTGTAAAAAAAGCAGGATATTTAAAAAAAAAAATGGAACTCCATACTGTTTCAGAAATAATCCTTGATGTGGTTTGGAACAGGATGGCGTTTAATCACGGCAGAATTTTGCTGAATCTGCCGTGTAATTCTGAGCAGGCATTAGCTCCGCCTCCTATTTTCTCAAGCTAAGGATGCAAAATCTGTGTTTCTCTAAACAGGGCTGAAATAGAGGGATATGAGGGATGCATGATCGGTTTGGTATTTTGATCGAAACACATCATAGACATGTTTTTTATATATTTTTATATATCTGAGACCCATAATATACGCCTAAATATAGCATGATAGGTGACCTTTAAACTGCCTAATTCAGGGGTGTCAAACTCACTTGCATCGCGGGCCACATTAGCATTATGGTTGCACTCAAAGGGCCGGTTGTAACTTTAAGACTATTTATAATATACATTAAATAATGTATTATATATTACATTATTGGCTCTGCATTGGATTATTATCAGTTCTGAAAATAACTTCATAAATAATTACGTCTGAAAGCAGAAGTCGAGGGCAAATAATTGAAAGCAAATATTCAACAATTACACCAATTGTATTGCATATGAGGTTCTTGAGTTTGACACCCCTGGCCTGATTGGTGTGTTGATTGTAACTTTCTAGGAGCCATGTGAGACATCAAAGGCGTTGGAAAAGTTCCTGGGTTTCCACACTAAGGCGTCAGCGTATATAGGACCATCAAATCCAGGATACTGTGACGCTGCTTCGATGCTGACCAAAGGCTGGAACAAAGTAGGTGTTTTAGAGGAACTTAAGGTACACATGTGAGTGTTTTACAGACATGGCAAAAGTACACACATCCTTTACTCAAGTAGAAGCACAGATACTCGTGTTTCAAAATACTCTGGTAAAAGTAGAAGTACTGACTAACCTTCTTTACTCAAGTGAAAGTAAAGAGGCTTTGAAGTGTACTTCAGTAAAAAGTACCCATAGCTAGCAGCTGCTTTAAAGAGTACCTGACCTCCCTTTATATCAATAGAACAATAATGTCATTGTTAGCTAATGAATGTTTCCATGCTGAACAACGGCAACATGACAACGTTTCCATTGGTCCCTCTTCTTTAGAGAAGACCAGGAAGTGATGGATACACGGATCGTATTCCAACCAATAGGCACGCAGTGACTCTAAAGAATAATGATCACGCCACCAAACACACATTCAGACTAAAGGAACCAGCTGTTTGGAAAATGAGAGAAGTAGAAAGTACAGGTATTTGAGTTCAACATGTGAGAAGTAGAAAGTACAGGTATTTGAGTTCAACATGTGAGAAGTAGAAAGTACAGGTATTTGTGTTCAACATGTAAGAAGTAGAAAGTACAGGTATTTGAGTTCAACATGTAAGAAGTAGAAAGTACAGGTATTTGAGTTCAACATGTAAGAAGTAGAAAGTACAGGTATTTGTGTTCAACATGTAAGAAGTAGAAAGTACAGCTATTTGAGTTCAACATGTGAGAAGTAGAAAGTACAGCTATTTGAGTTCAACATGTGAGAAGTAGAAAAGTACAGGTATTTGTGTTCAACATGTAAGAAGTAGAAAGTACAGGTATTTGTGTTCAACATGTAAGAAGTAGAAAGTACAGGTATTTGAGTTCAACATGTAAGAAGTAGAAAGTACAGGTATTTGTGTTCAACATGTAAGAAGTAGAAAGTACAGGTATTTGAGTTCAACATGTGAGAAGTAGAAAGTACAGGTATTTGTGTTCAACATGTAAGAAGTAGAAAGTACAGGTATTTCGGATCGTGTTCAAATCAATAGGCACGCAATGACTCTAAATAATAATGATCATGCACCAAACACACATTCAGACTAAAGGAACCAGCTGTTTGGGAAATGTAAGAAGTAGAAAGTAAAAAGTCGTCAAAAAAATAAGTAGTGGAGTAAAGTACTGATACCAGAAACATGTACTTACAGTAAGTACAGTAACGAAGTATTTGTACTCCAATACTTCCCCCTCCTCTCGTCTCCTCCTGCAGGCCTTGTTCTCTTGGGGTTGTGTTGGATACGAACTGGACGATGTTCGGAGCCACCCAACGTTTTCCCGCTCGATGCCGAGGCCCAGCTGGGTTCTGCTCAGCGTCTTCAACTACTTCAAGTGGGCCAACGTCGCCATCATCGCTTCCTCAGAGGACATCTGGGTGGAGACGGCCATCAAGGTGTGAATATCTCATTTTCAGTACAGTAGATAAATGCAATCTAATGAAAGTGTTAGATGGAAGAGGAAACAACACTAAAGCTTTATTTATATAGTATTTTTCATACAACACATGCAGCTCAATTTACAAAATGACACAAGTTAAAATCAAACAAGAAATTCCCCTCAGATTATTTGTTAAGAACTTTGAAAGGTACATGCAGCTACATATAACATTTGATCAGGTTCATAGACACAAGGCGGTAAAAGGTAATACAAATACAATAAATAACGGTTTCTCACTGACAGATAAGACACAAGACAACGGAGTCGATGCAATAATATAAAAGCCCATAAAACAAAGTGAACATATAGGTACAACAGAAATACAAATACAAAGTGATGGGACATAAGATATCTAATTGTAAAGCCACGACCAACGTTTTATTCGAAAATGTAGGCTGAAAAGCAGCTATCTTTTTGCTTTTCTCTTGTTTGATTTGATGGTTTTCAGCTAGTCAGCGTGTGTTTTCTCGACTGTACAGGTATCTGATACCTTGGGGACAGTGGCGGTTCTAGACCAATTTGAATGGGGGGGCCACTGGGGGGCCAGTTATTTTCTGAGGGGGGCACAATAAATGCAGGACGAAAAAGAGAACGAGACAGTATGTAAGTAATTGCGCATAAGAAAACAATGCAATACAGTTATTGGTATTTGTTTCAGTACACTTATTTTTTTCAGATAGATCTTATAGTTATTCATGTTAGCTTCAGCTTAAGTTATAGTGCAATGTTTGCACTAACACATGTAACATTTAAAAAAAACTAAAAAAAAACTTTTAATTGTTAGGGGGGCCACAGGGGGGTCAGAGGTCAGTGTTAGGGGGGCACTGGCCCCCCCTAGAACCGCCCCTGCTTGGGGAGCCATGGTCTTCTAGTCTAATGAAAGTGTTAGAGGAACCAACAATGTGAAGGGACATTGAAGACGGTTTTAAAATTGTGCCAGTTTTTAATGTGTTATAATAGTTTATTTTGCTTATTGACCGGTTGATGTGCCATTTAACTTGTGTTTTACAGCTGTATTCCTCTGCCTGTATTGTTTTGTGTTCATTTGTTCTAACTTTGTTCATGCTGTTTGATTTCCTGGTTTTCATCTAGTCAGTGTGTTTTCGCTGTACCGTACAGGTGTCTGATTCCTTGGGGAGTCACGGTTTTCCGGTCAGGTCGGTCAGCATTTTGGAAAACACGCCTCACAGCATCCGACGAACTCTCAGCAAGATTCGAAAGATGAGAGAAATTCGTGGTGAGTTCAAGTGTTTTACCGGCGACGAGACTCTCAAAAAGGAACCCAAGTTGTTCCTTTTTTAATGTGTTTACTTATTTGTTGTTTTAAGTAAATAAACCCTGATTAAACAAGTCAGTTCTTCAGTGTTAAAGGTCACCTATTATGCAAAATCCACTTTTTCATGTATTTTCTACATCAACATGTGTCCTGATCCATTTCTATAAAAACCTGTCGGAAAATGAGCTGATCAGATTTTGGCCACTTTATGATGTCATAACGATTTGTTGGCTTGTGTAACCATTAGCCAATCAGCAACCAAGGTATAATAGGGGACCTTTAAAGACCTCCAGTTGTGCTCTAGTTGTGGTCCTCTGCATGCACTCTGCTCTGATGGGCGGTGGCGTCCAGAAGCAGCTCCTGGAGACGGCCTTTGACCTCCAGCTGACCGACGGCTCGCTGGTGTTTGTCCCCTACGACACTCTGCTCTACAGCCTGCCGTACAGAAACATCACCTACCCCGCTCTGAGGAGGAACAGCAAACTGCTGAGGGCCTACGACGCTGTGCTGACCATCACCATCAACTCTCAGCAGGGGTCTTTCTACGAGGCGTACAGGGAGGCAATGGAGAGAGGAGAGGTGGCGAAGACGCTGAAACCGGAACAGGTGAAATATTTTCCTGGGCCCATAACTTTGACCCAGTCTTACGCCCCGGTCTAGGGGAACCTAGGCGTAGCATACAATTGCCCACTCTTCCCACTCCCAAGAAAAAGTCGGTACACAGAAAAATGCCTTTGGTAATTTTTAAAGAAGGCGAGACAAACCCACATAACAAACAAATAAACCTTTGCATCATATAGCTCTAAATCTTGCCTAACAAAATAGGTAAAATAAAATACAGGCTTCTTACCTATCCTAATGAAAAAACGGGATTTCAACTAAAGAAAAGGGTTTCGCACTCCTAGACAAATTAAAGCGTGTCTCGGAGACAGGTTAGATGGGCTTAGCTTCACAACAATAACAAAAGGTACAACAGGGACCGGTAATCGGTAACTTTTACCACACAGAACAACAGATCTTCTACGCAAAGGCCACGGACCTGATAGAAGGAGAGGTCGATGAGAGACATGGAAAGGCATGTCCCCATTTGTCACATTTTTTTCACAAGTCCTGATATGTCCTTTAAACACGTATGTGTGGTGTGTGTGTGTGTGTGTGTGTGTGTGTGTGTGTGTGTGTGTGGTGTGTGTGTGGTGTGTGTGTGTGCGTGTGCGTGCGTGTGTGTGTGCATGCGTGTGTGTGTGTGCGTGTGTGTGTGTGTCCTGCAGGTGTCTCCTCTGTTCGGCACCATCTACAGCTCCGTCCTCTTCGTGGCTCACGCAGTGCATCGTGTTCGGGAATCTGGAGTCTGGATGTCAGGGAGAAACCTGGCAACACACACCCGAAACCTGGACTTCCAGGTACGAAAAGGAGCGGGAATAACCCGCGCGATACTGAACATATACAGGAAGTTACAGGAAAAATAGCTAACATTCTCATTGGTTATGTATGTTGGAATTGTCCATTAGGAGTCCAACTCAGGAGTTATATGTTGTTAATATTAACAAGGATATATGGGAGTTATGTAAGAATGAACAAAGCGACTTACATACTCAATACTGTGGACAATGAAGTGTCTTGCCCAGGGACACAACGACATGCTGACTGCCTTGGGGTTTGAACCTGTGCCCCCCTGATCCCAACACCAACGCACTAGACCACTGCGCCACACGCAAAACAAAATATGTACACTTATACTGTTTTTTTTGAATAGCGCATGGTGGAAAGGAGCAGGGAAAGACAATCTTATTTTACCTGCCCCTTCTTACAAAACAATAACAACATACAAAAATGAAATAACCATAAAAAAGTTAAATAAAATCTTTCCTATTTTCTTTATACATTTCTTATTTTGTATTTTCTTTTCTCATGTTTTCATTTAACTCACATGTTTTGCATCCAAACAGAACACTCCAAGCTTGATTACATGATTAAATTACCAAACATCATCATTTCAAAATGAAAGCTCTTACTACATATCTTACTTTTCTTTGCAGGGCTTCAGTCATCCGATAAAAACCGATGCGTCCGGAGCAGTTCTGCTGGAATACGTCATCCTGGATACTGACGGACTCTCCTGGGAACTGAAGCCTACGTACAGGTACTGTATATTAGCCCTGAGGGCAGAGAGAGAAAGCAAATAGATGTAAGTGAGGTAAAAGAAAGTCAAAACAGGCTTTTATTTGGATGGACTTCAAATATACTCAAGTTTTGTTGAGAAATATCATAATGTTGAGTTTAACGACCACACCATGACGTTTTTAATGCCGTAGTTTGAGTTTGTGTTGTATTTTAAGGTTTGTATATATGTGTAACTCAAAGAAAGCAGTGTTTTATTGTTGCCATAGTAACTTGTTTGCATCGATTATTGTCAGCATCGACATGGAGGCCGGTATGGTGGGTTTCTTGGGTCGAGAAATCCACTTCCCTCGAGGATACGGACCCAGAAAAGACGCCTCGTGCTGGTTTACTCCTGGAGTCATCTGCTCTGGAGGTCAGACACACACACACACACACACACACACCACACACACACACAAAACAACACACTGGCACTGTGCATTCCGTTCATGCCGTTTAGACTTGTAATGGCTCTAAAAACACATAAATATATTCCTGCATGTGTATTTCCCCAAAGAATGTTTATATCTGTGCATAAATATTTCCTTTTGGTGCAGAGTGCAGAGTTTTCATCAGGAAGTCTCAAAAAAGTTTAAAAATGCACAGATGTTTTACTGAAGCGTCGCACGAGCAATTTAAAGTCATGAGAAAATGTTAACAACTCATTTGTATTCTTTCATTTCCTTTTAAAACCCTTAAAAATGTTATCAATCAGAAATGAAGGAAATGTTTTTCTTGTTCAAGGCGTGGATCTGTTCCCGACCATCGACATGTTTTTGGGAATGATGGCCGCCTCTGTGTTTGGAGTGGCTTTAATTTACTGCATCAGGTACACACACTGGACTGGATCCATGCACTCTATCCATCTGAAAAGTTTGAATAAGAACACTTTCAAATGTGTTGTTGCTTGCAGTCGGGACATATAACCTTAGTATAGATTAAAAATACAATGTTTGTGCCACTTATAGAAAATAACTTTAGTTAAAGTCAAATTACACATTTTAAAGACAAGGTTTAAAAAAAATATTGACTAATCGTTGACCGACTGATTGATTGGCTGATTGGTTGATTCATTGATTGATTTGCATGTCATGTGTTAATGGCTTAACAAGACACCAACAGTACATTTTTAAGGTAGAAATTGTAAGAAATCTCAGGTTATCTGCTGCTTATAAGCTCCTTTCTGCATGACGGTACGTCCACACGGTTCCGTCGCGTTGAAGCTTGCCGGTGGGCGTGTCTGGAGCGCGACCAACAACCAATCACATTAATCTCCCGCCCCGGACACACAAGCACGCGGTTTGATTGGCTAGAGCTTGTACTGGCATATGATTGATTGGTTGGCGCTAACGTCGACGCTTGAAAAGTTGAACTTTTCTCAACTTTCGAAGCGAGCAACGCGACGGAACCACAATGCAGTTCGGCAAAGCGTGACGTCACCCCATTCAAAGTGAATGGGAAGCGTCTCCATTGCCGCGTTGCCGCGTGGACGTACCGTTAATGTTAACTAAATAGACTAAGAAACCATCCAAACCAATGCCAAATAAAACGAAGTAACCTTTGAATCTTAATTTTAACCTAAAATATTTTATATATATTATTAGTTAGTTAGTTTGTGACTCCATTAAACTCTAGCACCTGATCCTGATATCTCTTGTTGCCTAGGAGACGCCTCAACCAGATCCGATTGGTTAAAGGTCCGGACAGGATTCTGCTGACTCAGGCTGACGTCACATTCATCAACCCGTCACTGAGCACCAAGGTCAGACAATATAAATATATTCTGTACGAACGAAAACGCTTTAATTTGAGTTCGTTGAAAATAAAACTCCAAGAGGAAATTGTGATGTAGTTATTTAAATTAAATAAATCAATTTTTCTCTGTTTGTTGATATGTTTCTTAAAAATGAGATATTGTTCCTGAGGTAGTATTTGAATATAAAAAGCACACTTAGTACTCTACTCAAATACAATTTGAGGCTACTTTTTTAGGGTTTTGTTACTTTTATATTCACGTCACATTTTACTGAATCAAAATGACAGAAAATGTTAATAAATATTGTACTTTTACACAGACTTAAATTAATTACCAACAAAGAAATATATTCATTATTAAAGTTTTAGCAGCATTTTATATCAAGAAAGCAGGACGATGTACATTTAGTACTAAGTACGATTATAGGTCCCTTTTTTAGAGTAATGTTACTTTTATATTCACTTTAACTGAATAAAAATGACAGATAAGGACAGAAATGTTGAATAAATATTGTACTTTTACAGACTTAAATAAATACAATAAATTGCCAACAAAGAAATGTATTTATTATTAAAGTTTTAGCTGTGTTTTATATAAAGAAGTTAAACTGAGCCCCAATTTTAGTGAGCACCAAGGTCAGACACTCTACTACTGTACGACTGAAATACACTTTAATTTGAGTTTGTAAAAAACAAAACTGCAAGAGGAAATTATGATGTTATTATTTACATTTAAATCTATACATATGTCTCTATCTGTGAAGACGACCAGAGGCACTTGTTGAATATAAAAAGGACATTTAGTACCATACATTTCTTGAGTATTTCTACAGTATTTTATGTTTTGCTTAATGCTTTATTCACTTGCAGTTTCACTTTATTATGATCAATAAAGAAATATATAATGTAATAGTTTAGGTTTAGTCAGTGCTTGAATTGGAATACAAAAGGTGCCAGTACTCTAAATCATCAACTGATCCAAGTCAATTTATTTATACAGCCCAAAAACAAGTATTTGGCTCAAAGTCATATATATCCTATAATGCTGGTGGGTTTGTCTCTTTACTGTATATCTTAGAAAGGCTCAGTACTTAAAAAAGTGACTCAGGGTGCATCTGAGATTAGAGGGGGTGCAGGGGTAAAGTGCTATTTTCATAAGTGGGGAGTGGACCTGACCTCCTCTAGGGGGTCCGGGGGCATGCTCCCCAAGGAAGATGTTTTTTTAAATATTGAAGTTAGATGCATCAATCTGGTGCACTTTGAGAGCAACGTGAAGAGATCTATGGATACCTCTCAACATCCATATGAAACAACTGTAAACAGATTTACTTTTTCTTCATGGATATAAAAGAAAGTAAAACCTGACTCCTACTGGCGGCTGGTTAAATGACTCCTCGTCCCTGAGTACACTCACCATCTCTCAGCAGGAAAGGAGAGAGGGAATCCTTGTCCGGCGACAACTGCTGTCTTTTCGCACTATTATTAAGCCAATGCTGACGTTATGTGATGTGTTTTCTGCTCTAGTCTATCGCTGCGACGCGTCATGAGATGCGTCATGAGATGCGTCATGAGATGCGTCATGAGATGCGTCATGAGATGCGTCATGAGATGCGTCATGAGATGCGTCATGAGATGCGTCATGAGATGCCGCCGGCAGCATCTCATGACGCATCTGTCACCTTGTGTTGTCACCTTTTCTGTTCACTCTCTACACCTCCGACTTCCGCTTCAACTCCGGCTCATGCCACCTACAGAAGTTCTCTGACGACTCCTCTATTGTCAGCTGCATCACAGATGACAATGAGGAGGAGTACAGGGCCCTGGTGGAGAACTTCATAGGCTGGTGTGACAACAATCACCTCCAGCTCAACATCAGCAAGACTAAGGAGCTGGTGGTGGACTTCAGGCGGAGCAGCAAGAGGCCTCTGACCCCCATCACCATCAGGGGGGAGGATGTGGAGGTGGTGAGCAGCTACAAGTTCCTGGGAGTGCACTTGAACCACAAACTGGACTGGACAGACAACACCGATGCTCTCTTCAGGAAGGGACAGAGCAAGCTGTTCTTCCTGAGGAGGCTCAGGTCCTTCAGCGTGTGCACGAGGCTGCTGCAGATGTTCTACCAGTCTGCGGTGGCCAGCGTGCTCTTCTTTGCCGTGGTGTGCTGGGGTGGAAACACAAACACTAGGGACACTGGCAGGCTGAACAAGCTGGTGAGGAAGGCTAGCTCTGTAGTTGGAGTACAACTGGACAATCTGGAGGGGGTGGCAGAGGGGAGGACGAGGAGGAAGCTCGACAGCATCCTAGAGAACCCCTCCCACCCACTCCACGCAGAGCTAGTGAAGATGAGGAGTACGTTCAGCCACAGACTCATCCCTCCACCACAACGCACCAAGCGCCTCGGACAGTCCTGTGTGCCTGGAGCCATCAGGCGGCACAACAAGGGGTTAATGATGAAAAATAAATCAAATTAAATCATTGGTCATAAATATACACTGTTTCCACAACCCATGTTAACTTGTCACTTAACTTATTATGCACTTTATAACTTAGATGATGACGAAATAGGTATATATGCTGACAGTTATTTTACTCTTATTTTTATTTATCTCCTATTTTTATAGTCTTTTATTATTATTATCATTATTTCCTTGATTTTATGTTATTTATTTTAGATTTTAGATTTTATTGATCTGTGTGAATCTTTGCTGTACTGTTTTTTTTTTTCACGCTTACTCTGTTGCTGTGTCTTTGTAAAACTGAATTTCCCCTCGGGGATTAATAAAGGTTCATCTTATCTTATCTTATCTTATCTTATCTTATCTCATGACGCATCTCATGACGCATCTATGACGCGCATATTTGTTGTCATGACGTGCCGCCGGCGGACGGCAGCTGAGTACCAGCACCTTGCACTGGGTTTAGTTGCATTGTATACAAATGTGTTAAATTGAGCTCCTACCTTTAGTGATAAACATGTTATTGCATCAATTTATAATAAAATGGTCCATTGATAATGAGTACTAAACCTTGATGCTTATGGACATTTAGTATATTAAGTATAATTTTAAATACAGGAGTAATTTATGTTGCATTTAAAGCTAGTTCCCCCCCTGACCTCTGACCTTACAGAAGCTGAGTCAGGACGACAGCAAGGCGAGTCTCATGAGGCAACTCGCCCGTCTCCTCCCAATCCCAAACACCGGCCACCTACGAGAACTCCAACATCGTCATTTTCCAGGTGAGACACTCACTTTAAAGGGTCCCTATCATGCTGTTCTTCATCGATACATTACAGCTCTCAGATATATACAGAACATGTCTCTGAAGTGTTTGGCTCCAACAGATCATTGCAGCATTACCCATAATCCCCTCTGTTTCAGCCCTGTTTCCAAAGTGCTGATTCTCTGTCTGTTACTTTAGATGAAAATAAGGAGCCCCTCCCCACGCCCCTCTGAGAGACATTTTGTTACAAAGAACTCAATGGTGCTCTAGGAGGAGATTTAGACCCCATTTACACGCAAACGCATACGAAACGCAAACGAACCGAATACGATATCAAAAACTCTTCCGTTCACACGAGACCGCTCGGGAGCGCTGGAGACGCTGCAGTACATATGCCGGGCCTGTAAGTGGCGCCAGAAAATACACCAAAAGCAGCGAAGAAGACCCCCGAGCATGGTTGCCATGGTTGCCCTTCGGTTTATGCCCCGCGGTGGATTTAGCAGCATGTAGTTCATGTAATTCTCCATGTCCACTTGTTGCTGATGGTTGTGGTAGAGGAGCTGTAGATGTTGCACTAACATCTGTAGCATGGTGAGTAGCTACAGAAAGTAGCTACTCACCATGCTACAGCAGTGAGCAGCAGAGGTGGGGAGAGGCGGGGCTATGGCTTCATCGTTACCAGGAAATTATGGTATAGGGCGTACACACACTGTGCCGTTTTGCCCCCAGAGCGTTCCGGTTGCAGATCTATCCACCTTGGGACCCGTTATCGTTTGCGGAGTCCGTTTCCGCGTCTCCGTTACGGCCTCGTGTGAACGGACGGGCTATACGAAAGAGAAAAGTAGCGGATACAACCGTTTGCGTTCTCGTGTAAACAGCACCTCGGGTGATAAGGTGGGAGGGGTTACCTTGGTTGCTGATTGGCTAATGGTTGACAAAAAGAGAGAGAATCTTTTTTCCTGAAACGTTCAGAATGTCTTTACACAGAGGGGACACATGTTGATGTAGAAGAGACATGAAGAAGAGGGGACACATGTTGATGTAGAAGAGACATGGAGAAGAGTGGACACATGTTGATGTAGAAGAGACATGAAGAAGAGGGGACACATGTTGATGCAGAAGAGACATGGAGAAGAGGGGACACATGTTGATGTAGAGGAGACATGAAGAAGAGGGGACACATGTTGATGTAGAAGAGACATGGAGAAGAGGGGACACATGTTGATGCAGAAGAGACATGGAGAAGAGGGGACACATGTTGATGTAGAGGAGACATGAAGAAGAGGGGACACATGTTGATGTAGAAGAGACATGAAGAAGAGGGGACACATGTTGATGTAGAAGAGACATGAAGAAGAGGGGACACATGTTGATGTAGAAGAGACATGGAGAAGAGGGGACACATGTTGATGTAGAAGAGACGTGGAGAAGAGGGGACACATGTTGATGTAGAAGAGACATGAAGAAGAGGGGACACATGTTGATGTAGAAGAGACATGGAGAAGAGGGGACACATGTTGATGTAGAAGAGACATGAAGAAGAGGGGACACATGTTGATGTAGAAGAGACGTGGAGAAGAGGGGACACATGTTGATGCAGAAGAGACATGGAGAAGAGGGGACACATGTTGATGTAGAGGAGACATGGAGAAGAGGGGACACATGTTGATGCAGAAGAGACATGGAGAAGAGGGGACACATGTTGATGTAGAGGAGACATGAAGAAGAGGGGACACATGTTGATGTAGAAGAGACATGAAGAAGAGGGGACACATGTTGATGTAGAAGAGACATGAAGAAGAGGGGACACATGTTGATGTAGAAGAGACATGGAGAAGAGGGGACACATGTTGACGTAGAAGAGACGTGGAGAAGAGGGGACACATGTTGATGTAGAAGAGACATGAAGAAGAGGGGACACATGTTGATGTAGAAGAGACATGGAGAAGAGGGGACACATGTTGATGTAGAAGAGACATGAAGAAAAGGGGACACGTGTTGATTTAGAAGAGGCATGAAGAAGAGGGGACACATGTTGATGTAGAAGAGACATGGAGAAGAGGGGACACATGTTGATGTAGACGAGACATGAAGAAGAGGGGACACGTGTTGATGTAGAAGAGACGTGGAGAAGAGGAGACACATGTTGATGTAGAAGAGAGGTGAAGAAGAGGGGACACATATTGATGTAGAAGAGACATGAAGAAGAGGGGACACATGTTGATGTAGAAGAGACATGAAGAAGAGGGGACACATGTTGATGTAGAAGAGACATGAAGAAAAGGGGACACGTGTTGATTTAGAAGAGGCATGAAGAAGAGGGGACACGTGTTGATGTAGAAGAAACATGAAGAAGAGGGGACACGTGTTGATGTAGACGAGACATGAAGAAGAGGGGACACGTGTTGATGTAGAAGAGACATGAAGAAGAGGGGACACGTGTTGATGTAGAAGAGACATGAAGAAGAGGGGACACATGTTGATGTAGAAGAGACATGAAGAAGAGACGACATATGTTGATGTAGAAGAGACATGGAGAAGAGGGGACACATGTTGATGTAGAAGAGATATGAAGAAGAGGGGACACATGTTGATGTAGAAGAGACATGAAGAAGAGGGGACACATGTTGATGGAGAAGAGACATGAAGAAGAGGGGACACATGTTGATGTAGAGGAGACATGAAGAAGAGGGACACATGTTGATGAAGAAAAGACATGAAGAAGAGGGGACACATGTTGATGTAGAAGAGACATGGAGAAGAGGGGACACATGTTGATGTAGAAGAGACATGGAGAAGAGGGGACACATGTTGATGTAGAAGAGACATGGAGAAGAGGGGACACATGTTGATGTAGAGGAGACATGAAGAAGAGGGGACACATGTTGATGTAGAAGAGACATGGAGAAGAGGGGACACATGTTGATGCAGAAGAGACATGGAGAAGAGGGGACACATGTTGATGTAGAAGAGACATGAAGAAGAGGGGACACGTGTTGATGTAGAAGAGACATGAAGAAGAGGGGACACGTGTTGATGTAGAAGAGACATGAAATAGAGGGGACACATGTTGATGTAGAAGAGACATGAAGAAGAGGGGACACATGTTGATGTAGAAGAGACAAGGAGAAGAGGGGACACATGTTGATGTAGAAGAGACATGGAGAAGAGGGGACACATGTTGATGTAGAAGAGACATGAAGAAGAGGGGACACGTGTTGATGTAGAAGAGACATGAAATAGAGGGGACACATGTTGATGTAGAAGAGACATGGAGAAGAGGGGACACATGTTGATGTAGAAGAGACATGAAGAAGAGGGGACACATGTTGATGTAGAAGAGACATGGAGAAGAGGGGACACATGTTGATGTAGAAGAGACATGAAATAGAGGGGACACATGTTGATGTAGAAGAGACATGGAGAAGAGGGGACACATGTTGATGTAGAAGAGACATGAAGAAGAGGGGACACGTGTTGATGTAGAAGAGACATGAAATAGAGGGGACACATGTTGATGTAGAAGAGACATGAAGAAGAGGGGACACATGTTGATGTGGAAGAGACATGAAGAAGAGGGGACACATGTTGATGTAGAAGAGACATGAAGAAGAGGGGACACATGTTGATGTAGAAGAGACATGGAGAAGAGGGGACACATGTTGATGTAGAAGAGGCATGAAGAAGAGGGGACACATGTTGATGTAGAAGAGACATGAAGAAGAGGGGACACATGTTGATGTAGAAGAGACATGAAGAAGAGGGGACACATGTTGATGTAGAAGAGACATGGAGAAGAGGGGACACATGTTGATGTAGAAGAGGGGCAGCATCATGTTCGTTGGCTGAAAGCTAGAAACACGTTCTTCTCTCTCCTGCAGGGCGACTGGGCCTGGCTGAAGAGACTTCCCGATGGTTCCTTCGGCCGCATCAACCCAAAACCAGTTATGTGTTTGAACTGGTACGCGGCTTTATTTTGTTAAACAAAGAAAAGCCCAGCTCACAGAAACCAGTGTCTTAAAGCACCGTATTGTGTTCAACAGATGAGGGACATGCGTCATGAAAACGTGAATACCTTCCTGGGATACTTCCACGATTGCGGCGTCTTCGCCATCGTCACGGAGTTTTGCTCCAGGGGAAGTTTGGAGGACCTGCTGTTCAACGAAGACGTGAAACTGGACTGGATGTTCAAGTCCTCGCTGCTGCTGGATCTCATTAAAGTCAGTTTGGGGGGACTGAAAAAACTGAAACGTTGACTTTAATTAAATGTATTAATTGAAAGCAATAATTTCAGGTTTAAATAGGTTGAACTTAATATTATTGCTTTCCACTAACCTAATCCAGTTATGTGAACTGTGTTACTTAATGCATTTAATTAAAGTCAACGGTGCAGTTTTTCATCGGCGGATTTGACATATTTAGGATAGCGGGATGTCAGACAAGGACGCTGCTGGTTGGTGTTTATCGTTTAGACTGTATTGGCTCTAATACAAATATTCCTCCATTTGTCTTCCCAAAAAAATATATTATATTTATAAATATATTTATTTAGCTGCACAGTCCAGAGCTGTCATTAGAAAGTCTCAAAAAAGAGTTAAAGGACGCACTGATTTTTGTACTGAAGCAAGGATGAGGAATTTTAAAGTCATGGGATATTTTGACTAATTTGTATTCTTTCATTTCCTATAAAAACACGTAGAAAATGTAATGTTTTCAATCAGAAATCGACATACTTCTGAAACTCAAGTTTGGCCTTTTAAAAGTGGAAACAGTGTTGAAGGAAGTATTTCGATTTGTTGACTGTATAGATATTATTTTACAAGTACTGTATTGAGATGTAGGATAGGCAGGAAATGCAACTAAACTGTTGAAAGTACAAAAGTCCCCTTTGACTGTTACACTATATGTTATATCATTTGCAAAAATTTCCCAAATTGCGATCAATAAAGTAGAAGAAGTAGAAAGTAGCATGAAAAGAAAACATGGCTGCTGTTTTTGTATATTTTCTGTCTCAGGGTATGAAGTACCTCCATCACCGCGGGGTGTCTCACTCTCGTCTGAAGTCTCGTAACTGTGTGGTGGACGGACGATTCGTCCCTAAAAGTCACGGACTACGGTTACAGGGAAGTTTCTGGAGGCTCAAGGTTCCCCTACACAGAACAACCTGCAGAGGGTGAGAGAACATCTGAGTATCAGCAATAGATTCAAGATTCAAAGCTTTATTGTCATGTGCGCATAGCTACAGTAGAGATCTGGCAATGAACAACTTCACTCCTCTAACAGTGCAACATGAATGTATATATATATATATTAGGGCTGTCAAACGATTACAATTTTTTAATCAGATTAATCACAGCTTAAAAATTAATTAATCATGATTAATCACCATTCAGAACTATGTCCAAATAATGCCATTTATTTATGTATATTGTTGTGGGAATGGAAAGATAAATGAAAGCAGGCGGATATATCCATTTAACATACAGTATCTATGTTTATTATAAAAAAATTCTGCATGTCAAAATGAAGACACCCACACACCTATCAATCATCAAACCGTGGGGTCTTAATTCATTACGTGTTGATTTCTATCAACGGGGGAGTACTTCAGGAAAGTCGACGGGGGGGGGCTAGTGGAGTACTTCGTGACCACAGAGTGTGAACGTTGTGATCAGCTGTTTTAGCGCAGTTCTCCAGTGATGGGGGGAGTCTCCCTCCGCAGCCGGTTGGCGTAGTTTTGGCACAGTTCCGTTGTACAGACCGACGTTACAGCAGCCCTGTCTGTGCACACGGAGACCGACTCTGTCGTCCGGTGATCGAACCGCCTTCTGGAAAAGCTTCACAAGTACGTCGGTACGCAAATGCGCTTTGTGACACAAGTGACGGTACGCATTTCAGATTACGCACATAACCTGCGTACCAGTTATGTGCACCCCTGTACCAGGCCATATTATTACTATTATATGGCTCTGCCCTGTACTAACAGCAAGAGTATTCTCCGTCGGGACTTTCTGCAACAACACCACGCCGTTATCAAAGATGTTCTATTGAGAAGACGATCACTACGTGACAACAGTTTTCAAAACCGTGGCTACTGAAATCAGTCTTACTAACTGCTGTCTGTGCAATTTACTCCGCGCGAGTTGGCAGACTTTATTTTGCTTACTTTAACATCATTTTTCATGGTGGGGCTAAGCCATTTCTTGGTATGGGTGTAGCCTACCCCAGCCATACCCTGGCGCTGCCACTGGTGGCACGTATGGGGCTTCTATACCTGTACTTTTCTACTTCTCTCATGTTGAACACAAATACCTGTACTTTCTACTTCTTACATGTTGAACACAAATACCTGTACTTTCTACTTCTAACATGTTGAACACTAATACCTGTACTTTCTACTTCTTCATGTTGAACACAAATACCTGTACTTTCTACTTCTTACATGTTGAACCCAAATACCTGTACCTTCTACTTCTTACATGTTGAACCCAAATACCTGTACTTTCTACTTCTCACATGTTGAACACAAATACCTGTACTTTCTACTTCTTACATGTTGAACACAAATACCTGTACTTTCTACTTCTTACATGTTGAACACAAATACCTGTACTTTCTACTTCTCTCATGTTGAACTCAAATACCTGTACTTTCTACTTCTTACATGTTGAACACCAATACCTGAACTTTCTACTTCTTACATTTGAACACAAATACCTGTACTTTCTACTTCTTACATTTGAACACAAATACCTGTACTTTCTACTTCTTACATGTTGAACACAAATACCTGTACTTTCTACTTCTTACATGTTGAACCCAAATACCTGTACTTTCTACTTCTTACATGTTGAACACAAATACCTGTACTTTCTACTTCTTACATGTTGAACACCAATACCTGTACTTTCTACTTCTCTCATGTTGAACCCAAATACCTGTACTTTCTACTTCTTACATGTTGAACACAAATACCTGAACTTTCTACTTCTAACATGTTGAACACTAATACCTGTACTTTCTACTTCTTACATGTTGAACTCAAATACCTGTACTTTCTACTTCTTACATGTTGAACCCAAATACCCGTACTTTCTACTTCTTACATGTTGAACACAAATACCTGTACTTTCTACTTCTTACATGTTGAACCCAAATACCTGTACTTTCTACTTCTTACATGTTGAACCCAAATACCTGTACTTTCTACTTCTTACATGTTGAACCCAAATACCTGTACTTTCTACTTCTTACATGTTGAACCCAAATACCCGTACTTTCTACTTCTTACATGTTGAACTCAAATACCTGTACTTTGTACTTCTTACATGTTGAACTCAAATACCTGTACTTTCTACTTCTCTCATGTTGAACTCAAATACCTGTACTTTCTACTTCTACATGTTGAACTCAAATACCTGTACTTTCTACTTCTTACATGTTGAACTCAAATACCTGTACTTTCTACTTCTTACATGTTGAACTCAAATACCTGTACTTTCTACTTCTTACATGTTGAACTCAAATACCTGTACTTTCTACTTCTTACATGTTGAACTCAAATACCTGTACTTTCTACTTCTCTCATGTTGAACTCAAATACCTGTACTTTCTACTTCTCACATGTTGAACACAAATACCTGTACTTTCCTACTTCTTACATGTTGAACCCAAATACCTGTACTTTCTACTTCTCTCATGTTGAACTCAAATACCTGTACTTTCTACTTCTCACATGTTGAACACAATACCTGTACTTTCTACTTCTTACATGTTGAACTCAAATACCTGTACTTTCTACTTCTCTCATTTCCCAAACAGCTGGTTCCTTTAGTCTGAATGTGTGTTGGTGCGTGATCATTATTCTTTAGAGTCATTGCGTGCCTATTGATTGGAACACGATCCGTGTATCCATCACTTCCTGGTCTTCTCTAAAGAAGAGGGACCAATGGAACGTTGTCATGTTGCCGTTGGTCACCATGGAAACATCATTAGCTAACAATGACATTATTGTTCTATTGATATAAAGGGAGGTCAGGTACTCTTTAAAGCAGCTGCTAGCTATGGGTACTTTTTACTGAAGTACTTTTCAAAGCCTCTTTACTTTCACTTGAGTAAAGAAGTTTAGTCAGTACTTCTACTTTCACCAGAGTATTTTTAAACACGAGTATCTGTACTTCTACTTGAGTAAAGGATGTGTGTGTTCTGTCTTTAGTCTCCTCAGAGCTGCGGTGGACGGCTCAGAGATCCTGAGGAGCGCTCAGCCGGCGCTCAATGGGACTCCATCAGGAGACGTGTACAGTTTCGCCATCATCATGCAGGAGTGGTGGTCCGAGGACCCCCTACTGCATGATGGACCTGCCCGCCACAGGCAGATAACACACACACACACACACCACACACACACACCACACACACACACTCTCCTCTCTCTCTCCTCCTCCCTCTCTCCTCTCTCTCCTCTCCTCCTCTCTCCTCTCTCTCTCTCTCGCTCCTCCTCTTCTCCTCTCCTCCTCTCTCCTCTCGCCTCTCCTCTCGCTCTCTCTCTCCCTCTCCTCTCTCTCTCTCTCTCTCTCTCTCTCCTCTCTCTCCTCTCTCTCTCTCCTCCTCCTCTCGCTCTCCTCTCTCTCTCTCTCTCTCTCATCACACACTCACACACACACAATTCCGCTTTCAATGGTGAACAAACAAAAGGGGCAAATAATAAAGTAAAAAATTAAATACTGATGCTAATAACGTTCCGATACGATAAGTTACAATACGATAAATAATGATATGATATGACAGGCAAGATAACAAACAGCACCTATAAGAAGCGCACACCTAAGTTATTGTTTTGTTAGGTTACGATAGATAAAATACTGATGCAAGAAGTTTCGATCAATGCGACAATGATACGATAAGTTACAATACGATAAAAAATGATACGATGCGATACGAAAGGATAAGATACAATACTATACAATATTTACGAGACAAGATGATACTATACGTTCCTGATGCGATAGTAATGAGAAATAATACAAAACGATATGTTACGATCCGTTACGATATGTTACAATACAATACGTTGCAATAGAATACAGTTCGATACGAGCCAAATGATACTAAATGATACGAGGGATAAGATAATATACTATAACATTTGATTCAACTTTATTGTCCGTTAATGTCTGGACGTTTTTTCTTGCATCCCAGCAGCTCCATTTGCAACATCAACAAAGACAAACATTAAGACAAGAAACACTTACAAGCTTAAAATGTCACATCAGAAACGTTGCTATCAGAAACAATGCCCGACTGTTTTGGATATAATAGGTCGTGTTCACGTTAGCATCGCTAACACTCAGAGCTAACCTGTGCTGGAGAGCATGTGTGTGAAGAAGCAGGAAGTAGAAAGGAACTCCCCTTGTGGTGTAACCGGCAAGAGAGAAAGCCTTTGAGCTCCAAACTGTTTCAGATCCTTGATAATCCATATATGGGCGTTTCATCACGGCAGCAGTTAGTTTAGACGGTAGCTGCCGGTCCCGCATGCGCTCAGACCCTCCTTCTTTTTAAAGCTTTATCCCCAAATCAGCCCTTTTGAAACAGGAAGTGAAACAGAGGGATATGAGGCGTGGCTAGAATGATCTGTTTGGTGTTTTGAGCAAAACACTTCATAGACATGTTTTTTATATATTTGTATATATCTGAGAGCTATGCTATGCCTACAAATAGCATGATAAGTAGGTGACCTTTAGCTGTTCTCGGTCACTAGAGAGGCCTAATAAGTGCATCTAATAGCTGTCTAACGATGTGTGTTCCTCTCACTGATCAACGCTGCCATCCCTAAACTAAACTAGGTCATATTTCTGTGTGTTTCAGAGTTTGGAGAAGCTGCGTAACCCCCCTCCTCTGTTTCGCCCGGTGGTCAGTCCAGATTACGCTCCGTTAGAGTGCATCCAGCTGATGAAGCAGTGCTGGAAGGAACAGCCAATCAACAGACTGGGATTTGAGGAGATCTTCGACCAGGTTGGAACTACATTTTGCATAAAAGTAAATGCTGTAAAACACTTTAATAGCCGGTATTAAACCGATACGGATCACTTTCTTTTAAACATAGCTGATCTGTTGGTGCTGGCGACAATATGTTGTGAATTAAATCTTCATCCTCGTTTAGTGTATTAACCGACCAAATGCTGCCCCTGTGCTCAAAATGAAGATTTGAAGTATTCTTCATGATGTTTTTACATGGTTTCATATCCTAAAATAACCAAATAACATCTTAGATTGAAATGTTGAGGTTTCTCCTCGGTAAACTCAATTTTAAGATCAATATTTTGGGGGCAATTAATCGAGTTTAAGTTTATTCATGCTGTTTTACATTGTTTTCAATTCAAAATAATACATAGATAGCATCTTAGATTCAAAATGGTGAGTTTTTCCTTTGGTAAAAAAACATTTTGAGTCAATTTTGTTCGGAAATTAATACATTCTGATGATTGGCTGACGGCCCGTCCACACAGCGGCGTGCGTCGAAGCTTCCACGCTTCTGCCCATTCGCTTTGAATGGGGTGACGTCACTTTTAGCCGAACTGCATTTTGGGAAGCGGCGTGGAGCGTTGCTGGCGTTGCTCGCCTCAAAAGTTGAGCAATGTTCAACTTTTGACGCCTCGGCGGAAGCGTCAGCCAATCGAATCATATGCCAGTACAAGCTCTAGCCAATCAAACCGCTGCTTGTGTGTCCGGGGCGGGAGATTGATGTGATTGGTTGTTGGTCGAGTGTCAAGCACGCCGCTGTGTGGACGGGCCGTAAGGAAATACCATTAGGCTCTTAAACTGGATTGAGGTGTTGAACTTCAACTTGTTATATATCGTCTTCTTCCTCAGTTTAAGAAATCAACAAGGGGAAGAAGACGAACATCATCGACTCGATGCTGCGGATGTTGGAGCAGTACTCCTCGAACCTGGAGGAGCTGATCCGAGAGAGGACGGAGGAGCTGGAGATCGAGAAGCAGAAGACGGAGAAGCTGCTCACCCAGATGCTTCCTCCGTGAGTCCACCACAACGCATTTCTTCTTGCAGTTTATTCTGGCAGTCGTATTTTGACCGAGTGATAGTAAATGAAAATAAACGAACGTAAAAAGAATGTTGCTATTGAAACTGTTAAATAAATAATTTCAGTTACAGAAAACACACCTCCAGATGCGTTGACTGCGTCTCTCTGCTGCAGGTCTGTGGCCAAGGTTTTGAAGGTTGGAGGCACAGTGGAGCCGGAGCACTTTGACAAAGTGACGCTTTACTTCAGCGACATCGTGGGCTTCACCACCATCTCCGCCAACAGCGAGCCCATCGAGGTGGTGGACCTGCTCAACGACCCTACACACTGTTTGACGCCATCATAGGAAACCACGACGTCTACAAGGTACTTCAATCTCTTTAAAGGAATACAGGAAATCAGTTGAGGCAATAACACTGGCAGAGGACACAAGTAATTATTGGGGTATTTAAGCCTTAATTTGGTTAGTACAAATATAAAATGATGGTAAATGAAAGAAAAATGTAACTAAACCGATGGTTTGTAAAGTTTTCCCTTCACCAAAATACACTTTCATTAAGGAGAAGAAAGAAAACAAAGATGTGAGGAAACTAGAGAAAAGGAGATGTCAATAAACATAAAACACAAGTGCATGCTGGACAGTTAACAATAGAGACTTACAATACACCGAATATAAAGCAGTGACTGTAGTTTCCTTTAAGGAGAAGGAAAGGAAACAACAGAGGACAGGAAACGAGAAAAGATCTAAAAGAACTCCACCAATCATGAATCATGAACAATCTCTTCTAGGTGGAGACTATCGGCGATGCGTACATGGTGGCGTCGGGACTTCCTGTTTGTAACGATGACCGCCACGCAGCGGAGATCGCCAACATGGCGCTGGACATCCTGAGTGCCGTGGGAACTTTCAAAATGAGACACATGCCCGACGTTCCTGTCAGGATCCGGATAGGACGCACACAGGTGAGGCAGGAGGGAAATAAAGAAATGCTAAAAATGACCGGGTCAATTTAGGTCAATTGGTACCCATTAAATTAATTTGGATTTAATTATGAATGTCATATTTAGATGTATCTGTTGGGTGTGTGTTACAGGTCCCTGTGTAGCAGGGGTTGTGGGTCTCACTATGCCTCGCTACTGTCTGTTTGGAGACACCGTCACCACTGCGTCTCGTATGGAGTCCACCGGGCTGCGTAAGCACAAATAAATAACACAGTTTATTACGAGTTAAAAATCAAGCAGCTATTTCATAATCATGTCACTTATTTGTCAGCCTACAGGATCCACATCCACCAGAGCACAGCCAAGGTGCTGCGGGATTTAAATGTCGGCTACAAAATCGAATTAAGAGGAAGAGTGAAATAAAGGTATAGACCAGCGGCCCCTAGTGGTCTGCAAAGGCATTGCAAGTGGGCCACCAAACAATTTGCAAACATTATGATTTGTGTGGAAACATTTCATTATTAAGATTTTTTTTTATTTGAACCTCCTTTCCTTTCTCTTCTTGATCCTCCTTAGCAACGGTCATTACAGTCCTTGACAACGGTCTGTACTACTGGATTAACAACGTGTCACATGTTCTAAATTGACCAATCAGAATCGAGTATTCAACTAAACCGTGTAATTAAAATGTCAGTTTGTTACTGATGGCCAGCTCCTTTTCTAATTGAAATAAAAACCCTGAGAACTTTATTTATCCTCCATATTGTTTATGGTTGAACGTGGGCCGCGAAAAAAATTCAATTCTTAAGTGGGCCCTGAGTAGAAGAAGGTCGGGAACCGCTGGAATAGACATTACATTCGGACAAGAGATATTTCTGCATGTGGATGAATATAGTCTGTTATTTTTATTTATTTTTGCATTTTAAAAAACATTCACAAAGCATACATAACAAAAAAAACACATCTAGGTACAGATTAACTACATAACAGATGACAAATACGAAAATAAATAATAGTAATAATAATATTACAAATAAAAGAATGGATACATTATTAATACTCAGGTATACATTCATTATATTGTCCGATACTTGACCCTTTTTCCCACCTTTCCTCAAAGATATGCATTTCTAATTTGTTAAGTAAGTTGTTTTCTCCATGGCATAGATTTCATGTACTAAGTTATTCCATTGTGAGTTTATTAAGTTGTTATCTTTTAGCCAATGCTTTGTAATTTCTTTGATGATCGCTATTCTAATTACCAGAAATAGTCTCTCTAGAATCTTTTTGGGGGGTTTTTGTTGAGAGAAATGCCAAAGATATAGGACATTTCTCTTAAAACAATATAGTCTGTAAAAGCCTCGATGTGTCTCTTTGTGTCAGGGTAAGGAGTCGAGGAGACGTACTGGCTCGTAGGGAAAGAAGGGTTCAACAACCTCTTCCTGTTCCTCCAGAGGTCAAAAGCAGGTAGGAATAAAGTCAATTTCTCTTAAATGCTCTTAATATTTTTCACTATTTCCTACCATAACACATCATCTGCTTTACTGTCCTACAAGATAGCAAACCTTCCCTCAGAAATTCCCCTTGTAATCTCATCTCGATCTCATCTGCTAGACGTTTGAGCAGTGGCGGTTCTAGACACACACACATTTCTCCAACACACAAGTAGAACTACACCGAACAAAAATATAAACGCAACACTTTTTCTTGCTCCCATTTTTCATGAGATGAACTCAAGATCTAAAACATGTTCTATAAACACAAAATAACCATTTCTCTCAAATATTGTTCACAAATCTGAAAATATCTGTGATAGTGAGCACTTCTCCTTGCCGAGATATCCATCCTCCCACCTCACAGGCGTGGCATATCAAGATGCTGATTGGACAGCGTGATTATTGCACAGGTGTGCCTTAGGCTGGCCACCATAAAGGCCACTCTGAAACGTGCAGTTTTGCTTTATTGGGGGGTCTGGGGGGGTCCGAAACCAGCCAGTATCTGGTGTGAGGGGTAGGGGTAGGGGTAGGGGCAGGGTAATGTTGTGAATCGAGTGGCCTGTGTTCGTCGTCCATAACATACGCCTGCCCATACCATAACCTCACCACCACCATGGGCCACTCGATTCACAACATTACCCTAACCCTAACCCTAACCCTACCCCTAACCCTACCCCTAACCATCACAAAATAAACATGAATATAAAAAGTAGGAAACATACATTAATAAATAAAGACATATAAGCTATAGAATGAAAATACTAAATTGCACAAACCGAACAGAACACACGTTAAATAACGTATTTACAGACTTAGGCATCTCTATAGTTAAAGTTAAACTCCCAAACTGCCCTCTAAAGTCTGACCTTCCTTGCCTTCTTTGATGCAGTTAAATAAAGCTTTCATTTCAGTATGCACAATAGGTCTATTACTTTTTCAGAATAGGAACTGTTAGAACAATAACACAACTCAGTAAATATCAGGCGTTGGTGTCAGAATCAAAGAAACAAGTTATTTCTAAAGTTGGCATTTGCACAGACAGAGACCATATATTAGTATACTGAAATATAAGAAAAAAGACTTGTCAGTGTCAAAAACAGAATAAGAAAAGCGAGGTATTGCTAAAGTTAGCATGTGCACAGACTCTCAAAACTTGCATTGAGATTATTTCTTTGAAAAAAGGCAGATAGACCAAAGATGTTGATGCTCAAATATAAAAACAAAGACTTTTGACTTCATCCTTTTACATCTCCACAGGGAAATGGCCCACAGTCTGCAGTTGGCTGAAATCGCTCTGGACAAGAAACGGAAAGCCGAGAAACTAAAGCAGGACCAGCTGGCAAAGAAGAAATAATGAAGTTATGATACAGTGTGCATTTGAAGAGATATCTTACGCTCAAGTCATGACTCTATAAAACCCTAAAAGACGTGATCGACGAGGCTTTTGAAAGTGTTAACCCAGTGTGTTGTGTGTGTGTGTGTGTGTGTGTGTGTGTGTGTGTGTGTGTGTGGTGTGTGTGTGTGTGTGTGTGTGTGGTGTGTGTGTGTGTGTGGTGTGTGTGTGTGTGTATTAAGAGCTTGAGTCGTGGATATGAAGTCTGGTGTGTATCTGTGTGAGGAGGGCGAGACGTGGTGACTGAAAGTGTAATTGAGATTATCCCTGTGTGTGTGTGTGGTGTGGTGGTGTGTGTGTGTGTGTGTGTGTGTGTGTGTGTGTGGTGTGTGTGTGTGTGTGTGTGTGTGTGTGTGTGTGTGTGGTGTGTGTGTGTGTGTGTGTGTGTGTGTGTGTGTGTGTGTGTGTGTGTGTGTGTGTGTGTGTTGTGTGTGTGTGGTGTGTGTGTGTGGTGTGTGTGTGTGTGTGTGTGTGGAGTGCGAGACGTGGTGACTCAGCAGAGCAGGGATCTACAGAAAGTGGCAGCAGCAGATAATCTCTCTCCTTCAGTTCCTCCTCCGTCCGTCTTCACCGTTTCTCCGTTTGACGAGGAGAGGAAACTGAAGTGAGGAGAGGACATTAAGAAGGGAAGGAGGCGAGGAGGAGAGTATGGATGAATCTGGGATAGTTTGTTTTGTGGTGATAAGGTTTCAATTGGAAAAAACCCACATATTCTCCCAGGAATAATCAACACCACTTACTTTAAGAAGTACTTAGTGGGGTATTTAAGCTTTAATTGTGGTTAGACTACGAAGAGGATGCTAAATGAAACCAAATGTAAACTAGAGACTGGTTTGTAAAGTACACCACAAATACACTTTCCTTGAGAAGAGGAAAGGAAACAAGAGACGTGAGGAAACTAGAGAAAAAGGAGATGTCAATAAACATAAAACAAGTGAATACATGACAGTAAACAATAGAGAGGTGACTCGAAATACACCGAATATAAAGCAGTGGACTGTAGTTCCTTTAAGGAGAAGGAAAGGAAACAACAGAGGACAGGAAACGAGAGAAGGATCTTAAAGTGTGTCACTTTAAGATCCTTTGAGAGTCTGTTGCTATTTTGTTTACAAAGTTGGATTTGGGGACTTCCTCTTACAATAAAAACATCTTGTTTAATCTTACTTTTTAAAATTATTGAGTTATCAACATAACTTTTCTTCTAAAAATGTTCCCCCTTTGTTGAAGTGTTTTCTTTAATAGAAATAAAGTTTCTGTTGTGTGTTTATAGTTGAAATAACCCTTGTACATGTCGCTGTGTGGTGTCCTCACATTAAAGTGAATGAATGATGTGATTTGTAAACAAACCCACAGCGCCCCCTAGCGAGTGTAACAGAAAATAAACTTTGTTCAAACTACAGATGCATCCTGGAAGATCTGCAGGATTATCCCTTCTGATCCTGTGTGTGTGGTGTGTGTGTGTGTGTTGTGTGTGTGTGTGTGTGTGTGTGTGTGTGTGTGTGTGTGTGTGTGTGTGTGTGTGTGTGTGTGTGTGTGTGTGTGGTGTGTGTGTGTGTGTGTGTGTGTGTGTGTGTGTGTGTGTGTGTGTGTGTGTGTGTGTGTGTGTGGTCTAGCATTACTATACTTGTGGGGACCTACATCTGTTTTACATAGTCACGTTGTGGGACTCGCTTCCCTTATGGGGACAAATTGGAGGTCCCCATAAGGGGGATCATTAATTTTAGGATGACGACTTGGTTAGGGTTAGGCCATGTGTTGGTTTAAGGTTAGGATAAGTCTCCAGGAAAATGCATTCCATGGAATATAACAAAAAGTGTATCTCGAGCCGGTTTCTCAAACTTACCTACCCCACCTTTAAGACCTCTTTATGAACCCCCGACCCCCAGGTTGCATTACAGGCTACACAAGAGAGGATAAAAGTACCAGCCTGTCCTCCTACCAAAAAACGACCATATAGGTGATTGTTCAGCAGCTTATTATGACCCAGAGTCACGTTTTAAAGTGTAGCACCTCTAGTGGTCGTGTAAGAAACAACATGCTCCCGTTGACTGTAAACGCTCCTGAGGGTCGTATATTCACAAATACCCTCTCTGGAAAATCCTAAATTGTGGAATAGTTTGGCCATTAAAATGCTACACATCCACGGGACGTAGATTATAAAAGTACAATATACAGTTCTCGCTAGAAATCGAATAAAAAAGCGTTTTAATGGCCAAACTATCCTACAATATAGGATTTTCCAGAGAGGGTTATTTGTGAATTAACGACCTCTGTAACGTTTGCAGTTAACGGGAGCACTAGAGGGCGAACACTTTAAAATGTGACTATAGGTCGTATTAAGCGCTTGAACAATCGACCTATTTGGTCGTATGAGTTGGAGGACTTGATCCGAACACCAACGCACTAGTCCACTGCGCCACACGCCGGGGCCCTTTCTCATTTCATCAAATCCCCCTCCTCGACTCCTCGACTCCTCGGTCCTCCGGTAGTGACCCGGAAATGAATTTCCAGCGCTCCATGTTGAAGGACATCTCATTTCTGTAAATGAAACTTCAAGGACCGAGCATCGAGCGTCGAGGAGGCTCTCTGGAGAGCTCGAAACGAGGATACACTGATGGGTCCTCCACGGCTCTCCACGGCTGCTTCGTGGATGCATTTCCGGCAACAGAGATGTTTCAAAGAGTCGTGACGCACGGCCGGACTTATCTCAGCCAATGACAGCTCTGCATGCATCCCCTGGATATTATTTTATTAACTGCTTCATCATCTCGACGCGATGTTTCCAGAGAGAACAGCTGTGAGGTCCGTGCAGAAAGCAGAGCAGTGTGTATGATATATATCACTCAGTATACAGGCATACTCTCTTTATTTGCTGTAGTTTAGTAGATATCTACAAACAAAGAGTCGATATTTTTCTAAAACCATTTAGTGCTTCACAATAAAATACACAACGGCTGTTAGGCTGTAGGTGTGTGTGTGGTACAGTGTGTGCGTAGATGCAGCGGACAGACAGGTCTCAGTTGGTTTGGTGTCCTCTGCTTACTTGTAATACTTGTAAATAAAAGTTTTGGCCCGTAATTTATTTCCTCATTGTAGCGACCAGAGAGGGGGGGGGGGGGGGTATATCCAGTCTCTGATAGTGTTACGTTATTATGAGAGTGCTCTGTTTGATTCTGAAATTGTATATATACATATATACATATATATGTGTGTGTGTGTGTGTGTGTGTGTGTGTGTGTGTGTGTGTGTGTGTGTGTGTGTGTGTGTGTGTGTGTGTGGTGTGTGTGTGTGTGTGTGTGTGTGTGTGTCCGCATCTGTAGCCTGTTATTGTCTCATTATACCGCACTGTGAATGAATCAAAGTAAATATATAAGTCATCATGAACACATCTGTCCATCAGACAGAGGGCTGCTGAGCCTCCTGTCATCATTAATGGACGTCTCTTTAAAATGACCGCTCAGAGGAGAGGAGTTCTCATTTCACCGCCTGCTGCTTCCCCTCCTCTCTCCTCGGTTCCCCTCCTCGGCTCCTCGGCTCCTCGGCTCCTCGGCTCCTCGGCTCGCATCTCCTGTGGGCGGGACTAAGTCTCGAGGATAGGAGTCGAGGAGGGGAGTTAGAGAAATGAGAAAGTGCCCGGGTCTTCTTCCTCTGTTCCCCTTTAGTGTTTACTTCCTGTCCGTCTTCTTCCTCTGTTCTCTTTAGTGTTTACTTCCTGTCCGTCTTCTTCCTCTGTTCCCTTTAGTGTTTACTTCCTGTCCGTCTTCTTCCTCTGTTCTCTTTAGTGTTTACTTCCTGTCCGTCTTCTTCCTCTGTCCCCTTTAGTGTTTACTTCCTGTCCGTCTTCTTCCTCTGTTCTCTTTAGTGTGTACTTCCTGTCCCTCTTCTTCCTCTGTTCTCTTGAGTGTTTACTTCCTGTCCGTCTTCTTCCTCTGTCCCCTTTAGTGTTTACTTCCTGTCCGTCTTCTTCCTCTGTTCTCTTTAGTGTTTACTTCCTGTCCGTCTTCTTCCTCTGTTCTCTTGAGTGTTTACTTCCTGTCTATCTTCTGTTAATTTCTCTGATTCTCATTTCAAATCTTTCCTTCTCATGCGCTCTTTCTTTTCTTTTCTTTACTAGGGGCAGTTCAGCCATCATGAATCCAAAGCTTTGTGCTGTACACAAATATAAAAATGATCCATGATGTATCTGATGGAGAACAAAGATTGTTGTGCACATCTGGCGTTAAATTGACCGGACCTCTTTCTGTGGATTGATATGACTGCAACATAGTCCCCTGATCCTCTTGTAGCTACGGGCCGTTTCTCAATATCGAGGATACTGGCTTCCAAGCCAATATTTCAAGGATGCTACATCATCAAGTGGCGCAACAGGACCATTCCAATGTCCAGCATACCTGGAATTCCACCGAATTCCAAACCGTCCTTGGTTTGGGGGGAATTTCGAGGCTGCACATGGGTAGACTTCACGTCCTTAAAATCCCCACAATGCTTTGCGCACGGACCAATTTCAAAAAACCTTGTGGAGAATGGCTGAACCGACGCAGCACACATTTAAATGTAAGTAGCCTATGTAGTGGCGTAGAACATGTGTTGGTAAATATGTTACTTTGTTACATTTGTTTGTTATCACCAAACATGTGTTCCATGAAAGTAAAGCAAGTTCATAATTAGATAGACATCGTGAGGTATTTATTTTCGGTACAGTTTATGTTGAAACCGTTAGAGAGAGTGGCACACTTGTTAGCCTGTTCCATTCTTGCTTCGTTTCTGAAGGAAGTGACTTGGAAGTACGCGACTACCAAGCCAGCATCCTCGAGATTCAGAAACGGCCACGGTATCTCTCATTTGCAGCGGTCTCTTAGCAAACATCAACAACTTCTGGTTGACCAATGAAAATTGAGTATTCAACTAAGCTGTGTGTTAATACAAGTTAATACGATACCGTTTATTCAGTCTACTGTCGACCATTTCACTTTTATTTGTAATCAAAGTGTTTATAGACATTAGAGCATCAAGAGTCCCAGGCATTAAAAGACAAAATGACTCTTAAAGAACAATTTGCTTCAACATTGTGTAAATAGTTTCGATCAAAACAACAACAAAAACAGCTGATTTAAAAGAAAATCATTTACAACATTTTTTTTTTTTTTGGTGTGTTTCTCTTCTCTGGTGGAGATATGTCAAATGCTTCAAACTGTGCTTCTGTTTCCAATCCGGCCCTCTGATTTGCATCCGTTCTGGAAAGGCACAGACATTAATTCAATAATGTAAAACTGATCAAATATAATTAAAATAATGAGACGTCTGAGTTACTTACATAATGATGATCAAAGCTCCTACAACCTAGAAATAATCCAGCAACAACAGAACAGCAGTGAATATTTCAGAACGTCATTTCTTTCACACAAACTGCTCGAACTGAATTCTCATTCACTAAAGTGTGCATGTCGACCCTAGTGTTCAAAAAGTCCAAGAAAATGTGTACAAATCTGTATTTTTACAAGTTATTAAGGTCGGGCTACAGCAACCCTTAAGACCTAAAAATAGAGATAATTTAAAAACATTTTTTTACCAACTCCGTTTCCTGCTTTCTGGTGAATTTTATTTAACACAAATATCAAAATAAGTGAAGTGTAACGGTATTGACATTACAATACATGTTCTTAAGTTTGAATTCTTGTTCTGTGTGAAAATGACTCCATATACTTACAGACGGAAGAATACGTTTGTCCATAAATGCATTGAACAAGGCGGGTCCTATCAATCCAAATACACGGAATATACTTCCGCTGTCCGTCCTTTATGTATTCAACTGCAGATAGTTTAATATCGCGCATAGTTGTTTGATCGGGATCTATGACACAGAAAGCCGCTGCACAGAAAGAAAACGTATGTATAATTACTCGGGTAATATATGTTGGTGATATATCTTTCGGAACAAAAACTTGTCGTTATGACTTGTTTATACCTCTGCAGGATGGTGGTTCTGTCCACTTGCCATTGCTTTGACACGTCACACTTACTGGACCCTCGAGTCTGTACAATTTGTTTACATTGGTATTTCAAGATGTTCCGTTCACTTGCACGACAACATCTCCGTTTGGGACACTTGGGTAGTCTCCACAGTTGGCGTCTAAAATCAAAAAGAGGCTTTTTAACATTTTAATTTAATTGAAAAAACAGGCCGGTCAACATTAAAATGTTAACGCTTGAGATTTATCTGGAAACCTAAACGTTTTTAAAAAATCTACACAAAACTATTCACACACCAATTCACAACCTATAATTACAGCTCATATGTTTACCATGAAATTGTATGGCAGTAAAAGGCAAGCTACATGTATGTCACCGACTGGAGCCCACTGGACATCAGGAAGCAGTAACAGCACAAATCAATAAAAGAAGGAAGGAAAGGCATTTTGCTTTGTGATGTAGGAGCCAGTTTCTTGAAGTTTCACAGCAGTGGAAGACAAGGTTTTTACCGTAGAAATAGTTACTGCTTGCATTATGATAGCAGCAGGAAATAGGAGCATCTGTGTAGCGCACATTATGCAGAGCGTGATCACAAAGGCTTGACAGCGTCTTTTGATGCTTTAGCATTGTGGACCTTATCTTCGCATAGCTCTGCTACTTGTGCTGCAGTTTTTTTGGAACGCTTGGGTATGCTTCACAGTTGTTAACTTAAATAAAAAAGAGGCTATTTAATACTGTCAAAGCCTATTATTACTACTGTTTTAACTTAAATGGAATTAATTGTTCAATGATTATCAAATCGTTGTAATTCAATCTATATCTTGGGAATGGATTGGGCTGTTTTTGGAGACATTCAGAGCTTGAGCTAGTTGAGCTAGTTGAGCTAGTTGAGCTAGTTGGGCTAGTTGGGCTAGTTGAGCTAGTTACAGAGCTAGTTGAGCTAGTTGAGCTAGTTGAGCTAGTTGGGCTAGTTGGGCTAGTTGAGCTAGTTACAGAGATAGTTGAGCTAGTTGAGCTAGTTGAGCTAGTTACAGAGCTAGTTGAGCTAGTTGAGCTAGTTGAGCTAGTTACAGAGCTAGTTGAGCTAGTTGAGCTAGTTGAGCTAGTTACAGAGCTAGTTGAGCTAGTTACAGAGATAGTTACAGAGATAGTTACAGAGATAGTTACAGAGCTAGTTGAGCTAGTTACAGAGCTAGTTGAGCTAGTTACAGAGCTAGTTGAGCTAGTTGAGCTAGTTACAGAGCTAGTTACAGAGCTAGTTGAGCTAGTTGAGCTAGTTACAGAGCTAGTTGAGCTAGTTGAGCTAGTTGAGCTAGTTGAGCTAGTTGAGCTAGTTAAAGAGCTAGTTGAGCTAGTTACAGAGCTAGTTACAGAGATAGTTACAGAGCTAGTTGAGCTAGTTACAGAGCTAGTTGAGCTAGTTACAGAGCTAGTTGGGCTAGTTGAGCTAGTTGAGCTAGTTACAGAGCTAGTTGAGCTAGTTAAGCTAGTTGAGCTAGTTGAGCTAGTTGAGCTAGTTGAGCTAGTTACAGAGCTAGTTACAGAGCTAGTTGAGCTAGTTACAGAGCTAGTTGAGCTAGTTACAGAGATAGTTACAGAGATAGTTACAGAGATAGTTGAGCTAGTTACAGAGCTAGTTGAGCTAGTTACAGAGCTAGTTGAGCTAGTTGAGCTAGTTGAGCTAGTTGGGCTAGTTGAGCTAGTTGAGCTAGTTGAGCTAGTTGAGCTAGTTGGGCTAGTTGAGCTAGTTGAGCTAGTTGAGCTAGTTGGGCTAGTTGAGCTAGTTGAGCTAGTTGAGCTAGTTGAGCTAGTTGGGCTAGTGAGCTAGTGAGCTAGTTGAGCTAGTTAAGCTAGTTAAGCTAGTTGAGCTAGTTGAGCTAGTTGAGCTAGTTGAGCTAGTTGAGCTAGTTACAGAGCTAGTTGAGCTAGTTGAGCTAGTTACAGAGCTGTTGGGTTGTTATGCTCTCTTTGGACAGTTGCTGTCAAGGGAGGTGTTAAGACAGAGGTCAACTGTTTCCTTCTGCATTTCATAAAAAGCATTGTAATCTCAGTAAAGTGTCTACTTACTGCACGTTGGGCCTTCAGTCCAGTTGCCTGAGATGCAAGTGATTGTTTTGGTGTCTGATCCCTCTGCAGCATATCCATCTTCACATTCATACTGAACCGTTGAATCATTTACAAACACCTCCTGGTATTCCCGATTAATGATGACTGCATGGGGGATTTTAGGGGGCTCAGCGCATGATTGAGTAATCTCTGTGAAAATAAGATTATTAAAAAGAAGAGGTAAGGGATGAGTGGTTGAAATGTGGTTTTATGGTGCAACTTTCACGAAACTTAATTTACCCCCCTGGGATATATAAAGTATTTTGATGGATTAAATGAATGATTGATTATTTCCAAAGATTTATTAAAGCAACTAACATCTTAAAGCTAAATCAGAACTTTCATGTAATTTTTATTGTTTGAAATACCTGAAAGGTGACAGACACAGTGTCTCAATCAAACAAACAAGGGGACATAATATAGAAAACGTACCTATACATTGGGGTTTAGGAGACCAATTGCCATTTTGACACGTGCTGGTCCCCCACCAGCCCTTCACTGCTGGTTTGAGTCCGTCATGACAGGCATAGCTGAGCGTGGCTTCATGATTATAAGCTGATTGTCCAGGGGGGAAAAACCCGCCATTCAGACTGGGAGCAGGACAAGGCTGAGCTGCACGTTGTGCTGAAATATAACGACAAACATAACTGTCAAATATATATCCAGACAAATTCAAAAGTTTCTAAGTAACAGAGTTGAATGTCCTTACCGTGCAGCACTTGTGGATTCCAAACCAGGAGAAAAAAACAAGATATCTCACGCACATTTCGTCAGGAATGAAATAATGAAGCCAAAAGGGTTTTCAGTTAAGATCAGGACCAGTCAGGGTCGGCGTCATGTGGGGTCATTCGCGGGCCATGCCCCCCAAATGAGTCACTGTGCCCCCCCCCCAACGCAGCCTTGCCACTTTGCCGTTTTTTTTTTTAAATCATATAAGTAAAAACGTTTCCACTAAAGGTTTTTTGTGTGAAATACATCAGAAATAAAGAATACAAATATAAAACACAGCCTGAGGTGTGCTCACTGCTGCTCTCTGATTGGTGTGTTGCTTGACCAATGACCCCCGACCTTTGTTTTGTTATCATTACGTGGCTGTGTGTTTAGATGAAAGCCCAGTGGCGATCTGTTCATCTGTTACACTGATCATACAGTAAAGCCATCGAACATAATATGATATACAGTACAAGTAGCCTACTTCTGGGTCTCTGTGTTTCATTCAAGCTCGGCTCTCTGTGTGTGTGGCACGAGCGCATTTTGTGAGTTTGCGAGCGGTAACTTGAAATGTTGTTGTTAGCATCTGGTTAGCTAGCTATGCTAATGGTTATAAAGGGCTGTTTCTACACCAAGGTGGAGGAGAGTCCTCTCCTGTCAGACTGAGAGGATCGTATAACCTCAGCTCAGTGAGGTAAGGACTCTCTCAGTGTTTAGATAGTTCACTTTAGTGTAGGTTATCTCAGTGGGTCTCAAACTGTTTGGTCACCATCTATGTATAGTTATTAAAGAATAAGAGAGGACAGTAACACAAGAATACAGTTTAAAAGGGGAGTGATTAGTAAAATATCCATAAAGAAAAAGTAAATCTGTGTACAGTTCTGTTTCATATGGATGCTGAGAGATGTATCCATAGATCTCTTCATGTTGCTCTCAAAGTGCACCAGATTGATGCTTTCAACTTCAATATTTTAAAAAAATCTTCCCGGGGGAGCATGCCCCCAGACCCACCTAGGGGAGGTTAGGTCCACCCCCACCTAAAACATGTTCACATGGATAGGATACTAAATACATTTGCACACTTTCTATATGGTGGCCTATGTCCATATGTTTCTGTTTTGGTGGTCGTGCCACAACCGTGCATGCATGCACAGGTCATAGGTGCGCTATACAATAGCACTACACCACTGCAATGTGTGTGAAAGACAATAGACTTTACAGCATGTTTTTTGAAGTTGCGTTGGTGTTTGTGTGTTGGTTGTTGACGGCAGTGTGTGCCCCCCCTTGGTAAATGATTGCCCCCCCATTCGATTTGTTCTAGAGCCGACCCTGGGACCAGTTAATAATTGTTGAGGGCAGTCAGCCAAAAAGCAAAGAAGTTGAGAAAGAGTAAACATTCAGCTGAGTTACGGTCATCATTTCTGAACTCACAAACAGCCTCCGTGGACTTCAGTCAGATCAGTGCATTTTACAAAAGCACTTTGCTTTGTTGAGATCAACCGTGTGGACAGCTGTTTTTATCATTATCAAGCTTTGGTTCACACAAACATTCTGTATCTTCTTCCGCCTGCGATATGCTCCCATTCTCATGTGTTATTCATTTTTATCTACATCTGAAAGTTAGTATTGCAAATTACGATTGTGTTTTCAAACCAACTTTAAAATTGCATTCCACTACCGACTGTATCTGAGTGTTGAATGCAGCGCTTGATAAGTCAATATAAGCAATTTGGCTATAACTTCATTATCAGAATATAACATAATAATATACATTTTCCATTATCGACAACTTACTGCCGAGGACCCAGACACAGCTCTCGCTTTGGGAGTACAGAGATTGGATGGCCCTGAGTAGAGACCCCCTCACCCCATACTCATACAGGGGGGCCGTTCCTCCCAATCACGCCCCTCCAAGTGTCTCCATCATTGCCCACATGTGCGTTGAAGTCTCCCAGCAAGATTAAAGAGTCCCCTTCAGGAGCCCCATACAGGACTCTTTCCAGGGTCTCCAAGAAGGCCGAATACTCTGAACTGCTGTTGGGTGCATAAGCACACACAACAGTCAGAGTTTTCCCCCCATAACCCGCAGGCGTAGGGAGGCGACCCTCTCGTCCACTGGGGTAAACTCCAACAAAGAGGCACCCAACCGGGGGCTTGTGAGTATCCCCACACCCGCCCGGCGCCTCACACCTTGAGCAACTCCGGAGAAGAATAGACACCAGCACACCCGACCCCATCGCAGTTTCCCGTAGGTGGTGGGCCCGCGGGACGGAGAAGCAGAGGTGTTGCCCACGTTGCCTTTTCGGGCTGTGCCCGGCCAGGCTCCGTGGCAAGCCCGGCCACCAGACGCTCGCCGACGAGTCCTCCTTCTGGGCCTGGCTCCAGAAGGGGACCCCGGGCTTCCTCCGGCCAGGTATCCTCACTTCTTGTGTCGTCTTTCATGTCTTTGAACCAATCTTAGTCTGGCCCCTTGCCTGAGACCAATTTGCCATGGGGGACCCTACCAGGAACACAAGGTTCCAGGCAACACAGCCCCCAGGTTCATCAGGGCACACAAACCTCTCCACCACGGTAAGGTGCTGGTTCTTCAGAGAGGACCATGACTTCCTTAATAAGAATGTTGTTTTCTTCTAACAATTGAAGTATTTTGTGTTCAGTAACATTTCTACATAAAGTGTATTTTGAATGTATTTAAATATTTGTTTCATAGTCTAGTAGAGACATTTTCTAATGCTTTTCACTATTTGAAATGGCCATGCATCAAGTTTATTTTATTGTTATTTCTAATTATTGTTGGATCAGTAGTTGACTTCACCTTAAATTCTGCCATATTTGGTTAATGTAGACCATGGAAGCCATTTCATTTTGGACAAGGGTCATTTGTAACATCTTATAATTCACCATCTTATTGGCGCACTTACTGCACGTTGGGCCTTCAGTCCAGTTTCCTGAGATGCAAATGATTGTCTTGGTGTCTTCTCCCTCTGCAGTATATCCATCTTCACATTGATATTGCAGTTGTGAGTTTACAGCAAACACCTCCTGGTATCCCTGAACAATGATGACTGCATGGGGGATTTTAGGGGGATCACCACATGATTCGGTACTCTCTGAAAATGAGGAAATAAATAAGAGATAGCAAGGAAAAAGTGTCTCGATGTATAGTTCTATGATTCTTAGAGTTGGTGACATTGATTTTAAGATTTAGACAACGATTTGATTCTGACATCTGTTGTTTTTTTGACTGACTTACTTACTTTCACAGATTGGTACAGAGGACCATGCTCCGTTTATACACTGCGCTGTGGCGTCACGGTCTTTGTGTTCATATCCTTCGTCACATGTTACCCGGATTCTGTCTCTCTCCCCATACCAACCATCTGTGCTTGCATCATAGTTTCCATTTGGGATAGTCAGTGGCACACAGGCTTTTTCATCTGAGTTGAAAATAAATTAATAACATTTTAAATAAAGTGCAGCACACGACAGCTCCTAGCTTTGTCCTTTATTCAGTGGACGTTAGGAACCCCAAATACTTATTCAAGATCAACAATGAAGAAAAAATGATACCTTCTTGACAGTCTTTTCATTTTTAAAATGCCATTATTTGAGTGAACACTATCTCTACGGTTGTATCAACCCTTATGTTGTGCTCGGGTCTCCCGTGACCCGCTTCAAGTTAAAATTATATAATAACTACGCTTTCGTTTTTTTCATCGGAACAAGGCTTCATGATATCCTCCACAACAAGTATATAAACACTACAAAACAGATTTTGACCATTTTTTGCCGAGTCTGAAGGTCTCTAAAAAAAAAGTGTATAAATTGGTGTTCGGGTCTGGGCCTGTTTGGGTCACTCGAGGTCAAATTTGGCCCAATCAAGATTCATCTTTGACTTTAGACACCCCCCCCCCCCCCCTCCCCCTCCCCCCTTCATCAACTGTAACAATATTTTTTTGCAACATGCACCTGGTCTCCCCTCCCCCCACGGGAACTCCACCGTTCTCAAAGAATATGTACACTAACACTTGAACCTGAACACACACATGCACGTGTGCAATATGTGGTGTAATGTGTTTGGGGCGATAACATTAAATTACAACAGGATTGTACGGTTATGAATGCATTAGAAGTTAGTTATGATGTAGTTAAAACAATATTGAATGATAGTCTTTGTGTTTTGGACTGAGATAAATCATGGGTCAACAGTAACCCGCGAACACCATGAATGGGAACAGATTTTGAACACAACACAATTTAAACCAAACATTATTGTAAAATGTAACCAGAACTCAGATATTTGTTAAAATGTTAAATGTTATGCTAAAATATGTGTGTGCCGCCGGGTTGAGTTGGTGTTGATATCTGTTTGTTGGTGACATTGGTGAAGATGGATGGAAACACTTAACAAAAAGCTGACTAATGTACAACAAATATATCATTACAAAAAATCTCTCAAGTAAGTGACATACAGGTCCAAAAGCAAGACATTATCCTTTAAATCCCAATCAGAATGAAATGAAAATAAATCTTTGGGCAGTACTGAAAGGTTTTTCCAAAAGGGATAATAAAAAAAAGAAAAGTATAACACCGTACACTAAAACACACAACGTCGAGTAGATCGTTTAAACAAACCACCAGGAAAACGTACCTATACATTGGGGTTTAGGAGACCAATTGCCATTTTGACACGTGCTGGTCCCCCACCTGCCCTTCACTGCTGGTTTGAGTCCGTCATGACAGGCATAACTGAGCGTGGCTTCATGATTATAAGCTGATTGTCCAGGGGGGAAAAACCCGCCATTCAGACTGGGAGCAGGACAAGGCTGAGCTGCACGTTGTGCTGAAATATAACGACAAACATATCTGTAAAATAATATATATCCAGACAAATTCAGAAGTTTCTAAGTAAGAGAGTTGAATTTCCTTACCGTGCAGCACTTGTGGATTCCAAACCAGGAGAAAAAAACCAAGATATCTCACGCACATTTCGTCAGGAATGAAATAATGAAGCCAAAAGGGTTTCAGTGAAGATCAGGACCAGTTAATAATTGTTGAGGGCAGTCAGCCAAAAAACAAAGAAGCTGAGTTCATCGTGCTGTACACACAAACAGCCTCCGTGGACTTCAGTCAGATCAGTCGCATTTTACAAAAGCACTTTGCTTTGAGATGAATCTGTGAACAAATTAAATCTTAAACCTCCAATATTTATGCTAAATATCATTTGGAATTATACCCCTTACTTATTTTGTCAACAATTATTAGAAGTGATATGCGATATGCTCCCAATCTCATGTTTTATTCATTTGTATCTACATCTTTGATTGATATACTTTATTAATCCCCGTGGAAATTGTTTCTCTGCTTTGTTGTTGTTGACCCATCCTAGTGTTAGGAGCAGTGGGCTGCCATTTTTGAACGGCGCCCGGGGAGCAGTGTGGGGAACGGTGCCTTGCTCAGGGACACCTCGGTAGCACTTGGTCTTGCGGGGACTTGAACTGGTGACCTTCCAGCCGAGTCCCTATCGACTTCGCCACCACCGCCCTGAAAGTTAGTATTGCAAATTCCGATTGTGTTTTCAAACCAACTTTAAAATTGCATTCCACTACCGACTGTATCTGAGTGTTGACTGCAGCGCTTGATAAGTCAATAAAAGCAATTTGTATGGTCCAAGAGTTTATCAACTATAACTTCATTATCAGAATATGACGTAATAATATACATTTTCCATTATCGGCCGGAACATAGTCTTTACAGGATAATCCCATTTTATAAACACTAAAGCTGAACATTGTATCATCTAATCAGTATGACGGGTTTCCCTTACCGGCAGAGTTCGGTTCAAAATACAGCTGTCCGGTCGGCTGTTACAGCGTTATGAGAGTTGATATAAAAGCATGTCCTAGTGATCCCTGATACGTTGCATTGCTCTATTGGGCTGTTCCTACTTTTTGTCCGCCTATTTATTTTCTATTGATTCTCTTTTTCTGTTGCTAAGGACGTGCTGATTGTTCGTGGCCAATAGTTTAAGATGGTTTCCCCACATTGTCACTTTGTTACCCGGGAAGCAATGGTTTAGCAAGTCCATGTTACTACTTGTCATTGCTAAATCCTTTTTTCTCTCTCTTGTGGTGTCAGAGCTTGTAAGAGTTTACAGGTTTAGACTCCAAGGTTTTATTTTTTTATTTTTTTATTTCGGTTATTTTTTATTAATATAAAATATTTTATTTTTTTATTTTTCTTATTATGTTTTTTGTATGTTCCTGCTCTCTGCTGCTCCCCTCGTTTTTCTTATAGGTTTATATGGCAGGTAAATCCACTAAGATGATCAACAACCAAGTTTGTATCTTGGAATGTAAAAGGAGTTAATAACCCAAATAAAAGACAGAGGGTTATGTCCCACTTACAACAACTAAAGGTTGACATAGCTTTCTTACAAGAAACTCATCTGAGTAAAGGTCCTTACACACCAAGCCGATTTTCAGCGTCGATAGATGTCAATAGATGTCGGGCCGTCGATGAGCGTCGTGTCGCCCTACTCAGATTGGTGTGTCTTTGTGTGTCCCGCACCGTTGTGTCTTTTCGGCCGTGCCGACACCTTCCGCCGCCGATTCGGGAGGCTGTCGGCTAAATAAATCACTCTGATTAGCTGTTCAGCTAGTGAATCAGAGCATGAGAAGCGAAACGGAAGTGAGGGACCCAAACAAACCATTAAAAAGGCAAATCTGAGGTTTCATTGAACTCCAGCTCTCGACTCAGGTTCGGGAAAGCCCCGTGAGCTTCTCGCTGTAGAGTGAAAAAGGAACGCACGCTATTTGTTGTTTGTTTATATCACGCAGTCTGTTCTTCTTCTCTCGGTGTATCACGCAGTCGGTCTTCCGGTTGTCGCCTCTTTTGAATGACGAATACACACTACCGCCTGCTGGTAAGGAGAGGTATTGCCACTCACGCATGCGCAGTTCGTACGTGCTTCTTGGCCGTCGGCTAGGGGTGTAACGGTATCCGTATTCGTCCCGTACCGTCACGGTTCGGACGTCACGGTTCGGACGTCACGGTTCGGACGTCACGGTTCGGATGTCACGGTTCGGCACATGCAGTCACACGACGAATACGCCTTTTTTTTACGAGTGGGAAAAAAGTAATTCAGGGCAGTATCCACTACACTATACATAATCCAGGGGGCGGTATTGCGCCTAAAAGCTGTTTGCCAGCCGCCCTTAAACAACAAATGAAGAACAAGAAGAAACACAAAAACAAAACGAACAAAATACAAGAAGAAGAAAAGTTAGTATGGCGATTTCAGTTAACACACATAAGCTAGAACCCACCTGTTTCTTTTAAATCAGCTGTGTATCCCGAACATTTCGGGTTCCCTGTGGACTACAATAACGATGAAGTGTGCGAGTGGTGGATCGGACGAGGACGGTGTGTCGGCGTTGTTCTACAGCGGTGCGGTATGCTAATGGGAACACACGCCAAACATGCTAAATCATATCAGAAGGCATCACACAGATTTGCCAATCACCGGAGCCCGGCAAAAGACAGCGGTAGTTTAACAGCTGATCCCCGCTGCTTTTAAGAAGCCAATAGACATGAGAGCCGAGAGACCAAAATAAATAACGGAAGCTTTTGGCATATGTTTTTCAACGACTTTGCGCTCTGGAAACACTTTCTTATTATTTATGATGTCATATTTTCAAGACATTCTTTTTAGTTTTACAGCTTGATGAAACCTTTTTGTTTGACATCAGCCATTATAGATAATATGGCCATCTGATTGTGTGTGGTGCTGTTTGTGGTTTGTTTTTAACTGTTTAATACAGTTAATTATTCAAAATGTCAGAGTTCTTTATTTTTAAACTGAAACTTGCACTACTGTTCAAACATAAATAACAACAAAACCTGGAATTATGCATTTGGGACTTTTTTTTTGCTTTTTCTTGTTGTACCGAACCGTACCGAACCGTGACCTCCAAACCGAGGTACGAACCGAACCGTGACTTCTGTGAACCGTTACACCCCTACCGTCGGCTGAAGTCTTTACGGTGTGTTCCAGAGCGACACATGGCCAAGACGCAGGAGACGTAAGGCGACATGAGGCAATGTTCGTCGGGACGTGTTCTTTGGTGGTCTTTGGTGTTCTTTGGTGGTCTTTGGTGGTCTTTGGTGTCAGTTCGGTGTGTAAGGACCTTAATATCAATGTTAATGGTCTCAAACGAAACTGGGTTGGTCAAGTGTTTCATTCCAAGTTCAATGCAAAAGCTAGAGGAACAGCCATATTGATTAACAAGAACATTTCTTTCCACTCAAATTATTAGTGACCCTAATGGAAGGTATATTATTGTGGTTGTGCAGCTCTTTGCTAACCCAGTGATTTTGGTAAATGTATATGCCCCCAATTGCGATGACAGTAGTTTTTTTAAGAAACTATTTTGTTAAATACCTAGGCTTGAGAATGGGAGGTGATTTTAACCTTGTTCTGGACACGACCCTGGATAGGTCGTCAAATTCCCCTCAAAATCTCTCAAAATCAGCTGGAGTTGAGAAGGATTTCATGAGCCGTTGTGTCCTCTC